>JAFEMH010005392.1:0-62500 GCA_022495995.1 Adenophora triphylla var. japonica
CACAAGCCCGAAACCTTGAGCCAAATACCCTTTTTCCGAAGCCTCAAACCTTCCTTTCGCTCCAAGCAATGAAGTAAAGTGGTTCGATTTTCCTGGCCGCCGCCTTGCCAAAGGGATCAGAGCAACGGCATTGCTGCCAGTCAACGCTTCTTTTCGGTTTCTGCCTCTCGCTCTCAGAATGTGCACTTCCCGACATGTCTAGCTTTCCACCGAGAAATCGTGGACTGGGAAGGACCCCCGCCACCGGTAATGTATAGTGACATCGGGTGCTAGAAGCTCATCCGGGCTTGTGAGGTTCACAAGAGGCGTAAAAGAAGATCGCCAGAATTTCGTGGTACAGCCTTTCTGAATGAGCGAGGTATAGCAAGTGTGCCTATCCTGGCTGACGGAGATTTCTTGTCCCGGGTCGAGGATGCACGATTCCCCAAAACTACCACCAAACCTTCAATCAAAGTGTTCCTCCCCGCCAACTTACCGGATGCCTTTCCAAACCAAGGAAATGAAATACCTAGGCTCCATGTTGCCACCTCTCAGTGAGCAACCCCGTCTAATTTTGGTCGTACCCTGCTGCTACACCCATCACTTCAATATCACTCAAGCCGCACTGGGCCGACCATCTCAGATGCCAATATCCTCAATACCCTCCCTGTTCGCCCCGTCATGCCTATACACGAATCTCTAAACACCGGGACAAAACTCCCGACATACTGCCTGTAGTGGCTACCTCAGATATTCTCATATACCAAGCCTTCCACCTCCAATCACTACCGCTCACGTGGTAGCACCCGCGCCGAGCCTCACAAAGCCCACCACCGGACCCAACCTTTAGCCTGGATGGCTCGAGCAGCATGAAAGACTCCGGGAAGCCACCATGAGCAAATTTCTCAAAGCAGAAACGCCTTCAAATCTACGCATCCGGGAATGGTCACGCCTCTCCCCGCCAAGTTCGGTACATGCCTGTGAGATGTGACCGATTCGATGGAACCGAATGTCCTCAAACGCACGTCGATCACCTCTTACGCCTCGGCATGAGAGCAAAAGGAGCAAATCTCCTCCAGCCAGAAATGGCCGAATTACCACTTCCCAACAGATACGCTCAAAAGCTCAATGCTACATGATGGTTTCGAGGGTCAAGCTCGCGGATCGCCACACCTCGGGAACAAAGATCAAGCAACATCTTCCCGGAACTACAAGACATCCAACTTAGAGTGGGAAACAAGTCGCGAGACTTAATCACCACCGAGCGTAAAGCAGTCGATGAAAGTAAGTTTCTGGGAATTCCTACAAGAGATGGAGCCGGAAACTCTCCGAAATCATGGAGCCACTCTCCAAAGACGGGGCAATGTACATGCGGATCTTCAAGTCTTGCTTCGAGACTCGGGTCCATCGAACTCTCATCGCTCATAAGGTAATTTCTCTCCTGCATCTCCGGCCAGCGGTCAATGCCGGCTCACGCTCGAGAAGGATCTCAAGGAAAAGTTGGCTACACGCACAGCCACGTGACAGATAATCGGCTCAACAAACGCATTCAATCCCGCACCGGCCCCCTGTAAGAAGGGAAAGATACGTCTGCCAACTACGTCCACTCGTGGGACAATGGGGGCCAATGAATAAAACTCTGGGCCCCACAAAGCAACAAGCCTACTCGTAAGCGCCGCCGTACACTTCGACAAGTTGGACATGCCATCTAGCAAGATGTCGGAAGGGCTAATCAAGGAGGGTCTCCTTAAGCTCCGTGGCCAATTACTAAACCCAAAGTTCCTCGTAGAGCCACGCGGGACAAGATGTTGCAATATCAACTGCGCTTTCCATCGCATCACGGCCATACCACCGACAATCAAGTTGGGGGTTACGACATACCCTAAACTAACTTGATAGAAGAAGGCAAGTTAGAGCGCCCGTTGGCCCAATACAAGCCGGGAATCCCTTTCCTGACATAATAACAGCGCAACTCCATTTGGAGCTGGTGCCTAAGAAGTGTGCTACTGTAATCCGGCTTCCGCCTCTTTCAAACTGGATCCTCCTCTAATGTTCACATCGCCTACGATGTTTGTGATCGCTTCCGCTCACCCGGGAGTACGGTAGTCTCGAGAAACTCGTCCTGAGCAATCCTCCGAGAAAAAAAAACAGAAGAAGAAATCCTCTCAACAAAGAATCGAGAGAAAGATACGAAGCCGGAGATACCAAAGGTAGGTACATTCTTCAGGAGAACCCTCCGGGAGGTTCGACTCACTACGCACTATGACTCCAAATTTTTTTACCCTTCTTTTGCTTCCAGCCATGCAAACTCTCTAGAGCGTATTGTGACAAAGGGGTGGGAAAGCCGAAAAGCCCACCAAAACCAGACTGCACTCGGAACACCGGAATACCTCGCATCTTGGATAGTCTTACCGCGCCGTAAGCTTCAACTCCTCCGCGGGATCAGCCAAGATTCAACTTGTCCAGCCTTCCGAGCTCGGACCGTAAAGCAGAAGATCAAGGTCAGCTTGGCAATCGCACTCGATCAATGTAACGCTAACCAAGGGCGGTACCGCCACAGCAAATTTCCTCAACATACTCCTCTGAGGTTCCAAGTAAAGGCTTTACCTCGCAAAGAGGAAGATGGAGAAACGGATGGCCGGATGACTCTCCTTCTACTGGGATAGAGACGAGATCTACGACTCCCGCCCAGTATGGCGTAAAGCATGATCACATTTCCGTGATGAAGACTTACCGAGAGACGCCTGTGGAGCAACAACGAAGCTTCAGAGACATCACTCTCAAATCCTCAACACTCATATCACTTCCCTGAGTATTGGTAGATAACGGGTACCACCACATCAATGCCCTCTCTTCCTCAAAGCATGACGCTTTGAGCTCTCCGCATCCATGAAAGCCATTTGATACCGCTCTACTCTGACTATCCAAGGCCTCACGACAACTCGCCTGCTGCCCCATCCTCGGGACAAAGGGACTCTCGAACTTTGGTTCGAAACCCAAATGGTGCCAAAGAAAATTCCACGTGATGGACATTCCATCCGAAATCACAGCCTTCTTTGGGACGCCTCGCTACACTATTATGAAAGCCATAGCTTCCACTCTCCATCGCAAGGCGGCAAGTTCATTAACCGCAAGGAGATCTCGAAGTCATCCGAAGGGGACAAGCTTCTCATAGGAAACGAAGCCGAGACAGTAGCCAAACGGCTGAAACCAAGCACTCGTGCACCGGGTTACCTCCTTCGAATCAAACCAAGTGACTACCGGGCAAATCTCTATCGAATCCTCGTAGTCCCCGGGAGATGGCAAACTATGTAAACGTACTTTCCAGCAAAAGTGCACTTCGGGCAGCCCGATACATCAAGTCTCAACTGCTGCTTCCAACACTTTGGAGTGCAGATTGGAAGGAAACGCTCGAACATCGCCATGATACGGGCACATAAATCCCCGCCTCCAATCGTGGAGATTCGTCGCATTCTCCAAACAAACTCTCTCGGCCCCCGCCAGCTAAGAGGTTTTTGTGATAAAGGTCAACAAGCACCGCTATTCTCGTGATGAATGCATGGAAGTTGTATGGGACGTCCTCCACGCAGGAACTACCCGCCGCACCTCTCTTCTCCAACGAAGAAAGTAATGATGTTTTCCTAGCCGCTTCCAAAGAACGCTAAACCCGACGCAATACGTCCCTTGCCACTGGATTGGAGCGATCGCATGACGATGAATCTGGGACTTCTCCTGAGTCGAGGACGCGTGCACTCCGCAAGCGCACCTCCGCATTCACATGCTGCAGCTTTGGTGGACGGAACTCCTTCCGATCGTAGTCACCTACGACCAAGGTGTCCAATGGTCACGGGAAATTGCATCAAGCTTCAACGCCCAAGACATGCATGTTTATCCGACAATTGGAAGCACGTGGATTCACGCAACGAGGAACTTTCTCCTTCCGATCAAGTGAATGGACTACGACTTCGCTGCCAATATCATCTATTCCAGTGCATCCTAATGAAGCCAAGGGATCCCGTTCTTGTTATCGCATTCTCGCAAATACACCAAGCGTCACCCTCGATGACTCGCCCGCTCACGGTAAACGAGGCACCGGCCAAGCGAGCTCGTAGCTCATCACTAGCTTCCAAGTGCCTCGCCCCTGGGCCGGCAACCGGCCCGTGCCGCGCCTGCTTATACCCTCAAGCGCCGTCAAGGCCAAGTGGGCAACAAAGAAAGCAGAGACCAAGCTCCTCACCCCGCTACAAGTCGATCAACCTCGGGGAACGCTTCCACCTGTGCCCACCCCGAAAACATCTCGCGAAAGTCTTCCCCGTTGCAAGGCGGTAGTCAGCTTCCGACACAGGAAATGACCACCTCAAAGATCAACATGCTTCGCCGGGAGACTCGCCTCCCTTGAACTGTCACGGCTTCCCGATTCGTACATCCCCGCCACCTGATCCGCTAGCTTGACATAGACTCCCTGGCGATCGAGCGAGATCACGAGACCGTCAACATTGGGTAAGAACAGACCAATACCCCGGGGTCAATCAAGCGTATATGGGCAAACTTCTTGGTGACGAGATTAAGGAAGCTGACGCATGGAATGTCCTGGGCCAGTCCGACTTCCTTCCTCAATGTAACTAAGTGTTGTCTCCTGCCAGATTCACATGGCTATTTGAATGTAATCACTGTTCTCCGGACACTCAGCCAGACGATGCAGCACTCTACGGAGACTCGCCTAGGTCTCGCAAGGAAAGCCTCTGCATGGAACCTAGCCGGGCTTCAAGAAAGTCGTTCTTTGGGACGAAGACCAAGCTCGAAAGACCTACAGTGGGACCAAGCTCCTTAAAGTGTCACAGCACTTTCCCGGTACAGAAAGCTGGAGGCCACTTGCACTAGATTCCTCCTGACCTCAAGAGTTTTGCTCATGGCAATCCTTTCCCGACTACCGTCTCGGTTTCTCATCCAACCCCTCTCGCCAAATGAGCAAGGGTGGTCAACGGTCCCGGGATGACAGACTAGGAGAGTGGAACGACACCGCGCAGAACGAATCCCAAAGACTTACCTTCCCGAGGAAAGCAAGTTCTCTCAGGCAAAGCGATTTCGACGAAGCGCACTTTATTGAAACCATTCTCTTCCAAAGTTCCGCAATGAAGTCAACAAAACCTGACTCCCAAGGGTCCTCGAGGATGGGAAACGGATCATTACCGCACTCAAATTGAAAGGCCAACTCAGTGGAGGAAGGTCTATTTGGGGAAAAACAGTGAGTGAGGATGGAAATTCGCCTCGAGCAACTACTCAGTGGAAATTCCACGCCTACAAACTCTTCATTTACGTAAAACGATCAACTCGGGACGCAAAGAACTGGGCCACATGGGCAAGATGTTCTGGGAAGCCGTATACTCGCCTTCCGACATACCCGCCATTACTTCAGATAAAGCAACAGAAGAAAACTCTCCCTCCAAATTGGAGGTTTACTCTGCATCGCCGCACGCAGCTTCAAAAGAAGCTAACCGGCTATTCTCACATGGGAAGAAACGCAGTATTAACCTTCGACTTCCAGCTCCGCCGCAAGAAGGTTGATTCGGGGCCCGTGCAGTGGAGGAAAACTAGCCAACCACGAGTATCGCTGCATCTAACCTGCATGCCCCGAGTATGCTCAAGAAGAAGGAAAGGAACGCGATATACCGTGAAGAAATCAAGGAGACCGTTCGCTTGAGCCGAGAACTCTCCAACCTCCCCCGAGGGTCGCAACGCACGCTCAGTGCAATCACTTGTGCACCGACATTCGAACAGCTACGCCAAACCGTAGGCTACCTCCCCGCAGAGGCACCTAAGCGCATCCCGGGACGTAATCCGTCAAGCCGCCGAAGCTCCCGGAATTCATCCACAATCAATGAGTTGAGGGAAGACATATGGCCCTACGCTACGAGGAATCCTCCTCTAACTATGGCTCAACTCGAGCACTGCTCGTAAGGGACCAAACCCGATGTCGCTTCTAACCCGATCGGGTCAAATCCATGCATTACCACCTAAGGCCACCAAAAGCCGACGGAGCCGTAATTGCAATCCGGCCACTCAAGACGCAAGTTCCTGAAAGAGGACCCGATCCTCACTGCCAAGCGTACTGTGCAAACATTTCCCTTTCGTCTCGCCACCTCCTCTTATCCTCACAAGCTCAAGCTAGAGGAAAGCCTCGGCCCGTACCATGGTCCCCGTGGACGCAACCCCGTATGAAGTCATTCAGATGATTGGTAACATCCACTATGGCAACATTATCACCTTCACGTATTTGGACCTTCCAAAATTTGGGGCCGATCACAATGAGCCGCTCTACATCACAGCCCACTGACGAGCGTCGCTCTTCCTCGCGTGTCGGTAGACGCGAGGTTCCGGAATGAATGTCTTGCCCGCCAAGATGATGGACCCGTTTCGACATCAAGCCCACAGATCTTAAGCCTTCAAACCCACACTCTGTCAAGGCCTACGACTCTACTTCCCGTACGCTTCTGGGTTGCTACTCTTAACATCCGGTTCGGCAAGCGGGTGATCCCCACCGAATTCCAAGTGCCGGACATTCCAATCACTTTCACAGCCATCCCCGGGGCGTCCCCGGCTGCATCAAATCAATGGCGTGGCATCCACCCTTCATCGCCTCAAGTTCATGCAAGGCAACGAGCTAACCACGCCTACGGCGACGTTGTCACCACCGAGGGGACCAAGCACCAACGACATTCCAGTCTTGGAAATCAAGCATAATGATGACATGCCATTAATCGGATTCACTCGAGACCTCCAAGATCCAAATATGCAACGTGGACCTTCCACCGGCCTCACGATCGATTCCTCCCGCCATGAGGATGATGAAACTCATGAACTTCATCCCAGTGATCGGGCTCGGCAAAGGCCGCAAGGCCGCACTCAAGTTATTGGAAGTCAAGGACCACACCACGGTCCAGGGGCTTCGCTACGTGCCAACACCGGCCGACATCAAGGAAGACAAAAGGCTCGCCCGCACCAAGGCAAGCACTCACAAAAGGGGAACCTCCGACGGCACACCCAACCTCCGACCTTACACTTTGACCTCGCTCATTACTTCACCAAGGGAACCGACAGCAGAATCGAGGGACCAACAAGGGAACCGACAGCAGAATCGAGGGGACCAACAAGGGAACCGACAGAACCGAGGGGACCGACAATGAACCGACAACTGAGGGGACCGACAAAGGGAACCGATGAAGATGAGAAAGAAGCAGAATAGTCAACACTAAGACTACGTATGTAATGGAACAAACCTAGCACGGACCTCAAGCGTTTCGTAGAGACTCAAAGCTAATCCGATGCGGGAGCGTTCGACATCACCGCTCTACTCGACCAACCGCCACCACAGCCCAAAGATGAGTACACATTCAAGGGAATCCTGCACTTGGAGGAGCAACTCAAGGTACTCTCCATGGGAAACAAGTTGTTCGGATCACCGCCGAGGCCACATTCGAGACAAGAAATCCAAAGCGTAAGGAACCAACCATGTAAGACGCTCTCAACTGACCAAACTCTACAGTAGTCCGTTTTGAAGAAGTCATGGAGTTGCCCAACTTGATCGATCGCTCCGACAACAAAGATGATCGCCATGATAGGGACAGCAGAGAGCCAAGCCTCTCGATCCCCGCACCCTCCTCAAGATCCAAAGAATGCCATCAAGAATTGGGTAACTTTCACCTGACCAAGGGCAAGCCAGTGCACTGGAAGACAAGCCGGGCCCGCACCCACATCTCCCTAAACTCCGGTCTCAAACCCTGAGTCGCCTCCTGTCGTGAGTCCGGGGCCTCTCGAGTCATCCAACGGCCTTACGCCGAGGACTATAATGTCAGAGCCAATCATGTATTCCCCGTTCTTGCGTAATGAAAAGTCCGACCTTTCTGAGTATCCTCTCATTGCCACTTTAACAACCGATAAGTTAACAAACAACTTAAAAGACGTTAATAACTCAATTGATAAAGAAGCGTACACATTAAAACGAACAATACATTAAAGAAGTTCTCGAGCGTGTAGTTGACCAAGAGGACAACCGGCCCAAGCCGCCGAAGAGGTTATGACCAAAGCGAACTCCGGGGGTCGCTGCAAGAGCCTAAAGAGACACAAGGGCGCTTCGCCGATGCGTAAAAGGGAAGCCCCGATAAACCTCCTCCCGGAGTATGTTGACGTGTTCGCCCCTGTCATATCAGACATGCCAGACTCGATCCCTCAATCGTGAGCACCGAATTCCCCTGATCCCGAATCCAAGCCTCACAAATGTAAGTCCGCGCAAGATCAAGTCAGAGTGGTCCTTGCAAGTTAAAGAAGAAATTGAGAAAATGCTCCGAGTTGGTTTCATCAGAGTGATTGAGTACTCCGACTTGGCTCTCCAACACGTGACGGCCACCAAGGCCAACGGAAAGGTCGATGCCGCGTGGATTTTCGGGATCTCAACAAGGCCAGCCTCTAAGGATGATTTCCACGCTCTAACATCGACATGCCGGTCGACACCACGGCAAATTTCAAGTAAAGTCCTTCGTGGACGGGGTTTGCCGGATACAACTGCATCAAGATGTCCGAGGAGGATCGTGCCAAGCATCGCTTCACCACTCCACTGGGACATACCGTTACACCTGGCCATGCCGTCGGTCTAAAGAACGCCAAGAGAGTTTACTACGGCCGCAATGTACTCTTTCCATGACATGATTCACAAAGAAATCGAAGTATATGTCGACGACATGATCATCCACTCCAAGGGATCGACATGCAAAGACACGACAGATCCGAGGAAGTTCTTCAACGTACTCGTAAAACACTCCATGAGGTCAACCCGGCAAAGTGCACCTTCAAGGCCAAGCGCGGCAAGGTACTCGGGGTACATGGTTACGTAAAGAGGTATCGAAGCCGATCCCAGGAAAATCAAGGCCATCATCGACATGAAGCCGCCTCAAACCCCGATGTGTGAAAAGCTTCATGGGAAGACTTCAAGACATCGCCGTTTCATCAACCAGCTTGACATCTCTCTCGCGAGCCCATGTTCAAACCTGATGAAAAAGAATGCCGACATCAAATGGGACTCCGAGTGCCGACAGCCTTTCGAGAAAATCAAGACCTACTTGGTTAATCCCCCACCTCCGTGCCCGCCACACGAAGACAAGCCACTACTCCTGTATCTGACAGTAAAGAATGCACACGTCTATCTGAGCAATGCCGGCACAAGAACAGAAAGATTCCAAGGTTGAGCATGCAATCTACTTCGTAAGCCGAAAGCTTCAAGGAAGTGAACTCGCCTACTCAAAGATCGTGAGAAAACCTGTACCGCCTTGTATGGGTAGTCAGAAACCGAACACTACATGCACAGCATCTGCTCCCGTCTCCAAAGTGGACCCCGTCCGATATCTCTTTGACAAGCCATCCCCGTCAATGCGGCTAGCCAAGTGGTCATTCTTCCCGGCCGAGTTCGACATCAAGTACATGGTCGAAAATCAACAAAGGGCGTAGTAATGGCGTATCAACTTGCCGACTTCCCGAGCAATGAACCTAAGGGTCCCGATCCACAATTTCCTGACGACGGAATCTTTTTCACTTGACAAACAAGAAACCGCCGGCAACTCTTCTTCGATGGGGCAGCCAACAAGAAGGGGAATGGTATTGGAATGCTCCTTGTCGATCCCAAGGACGAGCATACTCCCATAGCCATCAAGCCGAATTTTGAAGCAACCAACAATGCAAACAGAATACGAAGCTCGTGCAAGCAGGGTTTGGAAGCCGCCTCGAGCGCAACATCTGTAGAGCCGGATGTATATGGAGACTCGCATTGATCATCAATCAAGTATCCAACAAATGGAAGACGGTAGATTCTGCCTTCGAAGTACCACGCGTACATGGAGGAGCTCATTGCTCAGCCCAAGGACATCTCTTTTCACTATTTGCCAAGAGACAGAACCGCTTCGCAGACGCCCCGGCAACCTCGCCTCTTGTCGAAATTCCCGAGGGGAAAGCAAGAAACCCCTCGTAATAGGCAGACGAGAAACACCCGCCTATTGCCGGTGAGATCAAAAGAAAAAGAAACGATCGACGAACCCCGGTACAATCAAATTTACCAAGCACTCTCCAAAGCGGAGAAGCTTCCTTCACAAATGAAGATGGAAAATACAAAGAAGGGATCAAAGCCAAAAACATGATGGCATTAAAACGCCCGGCATCCCATTTCGTCATTCTCGGGGGGTATGTTATACAAGAAGCGCCACCAAGGGCCACTTCTTCGGTGTAAACAAAGAAAGCGCGAGCTAATGAACAAGTTCATAACGGAACTCGCGGTCCGCACATGAACGCCCGAGCATTGACACGTATCATTCTCCGTATGGGATACTATTGGATATCAATGAAACAGACCGCATCCAAGCCATCTCGAAGCCGCGACAAATGTCAACGGTTTTCCAACCTCAATCACATCCCCTCCTCACGAACTCTACCGCATGACTACGCCTTTCGCCACATGGGGAATCGACGTCATCGGCAAGATCACTCCTCCAGGAGCAATGGTCACGAAGTTCATTTTAGTCGCAGCCGACTACTTCACCAAACGGGTAGAAGCCGATCGCACAAGGTACCGAATTCTAAGGAAGGTGGCCGAGTTCATCCGAGAGAACATCACGTGCCGATACGGAGTGCCCAACGAGATCATCTCCGACAATGGGACTCATTTCGCCAAGGAAATTGTGACCAACTACCGACCGAATTCGTAGTCACACGTCACAAGTCTTCTCCTTACGTACCACAAACCAATGGTGCAAGAGAGGCAACAAACAAGACTCTCGCCATGATAATCGAAAGATGACCACCGCAGGCCTGACCGGCCCGAAAGCTACATCTAGCCCTCTCGGGGATACCGAACATCGCCGAACCGCCACAGGGGAGACTCCGTTCGCACTTACCTACGGAATGGAAGCAATGTTACCCTTGGAATTGGAAATTCCATCCCTCCGAGTCCTCTTGAAAAACGGGATCAATGAAGTCGAATGGCTACAGAGCCGTCACGACGAACTTGCTCTACTCGACGAGCGCAGCATTGAAAGCCATGGAACACACTCGAGCCTACCAGCGTAATGGCACGAGCATTCGACAAGAAAGTCAAGATCCGAGACATCGTAGAAGGCGACTTGGTGCTAAAGGAAAAGCCTCCTACGTGCACCAATCCCCTCGAAAGCTGGGAGCCTACCGGATAGGACCGTTCGTGGTACAAAGAATCTTCTCCTGAGGAGCCATGAAGCTAGCAGATTTGGACTAAACCCTTTCGTTAACCCCCGTGAACGGGAAGCAAGCTCCGCAGATACTGTTTGAGGAAGAGCACGAGTCAACTCACCTTCCCCATACACCGTCCCCGCAAATTAAAGTGCTAAAAGAGTAATACCCAACCTGGATACATTCCCGCTAATGATCCAGTAAAAACAGTGGTCGCACTTCTTTTGTTTTCTCAAATTCACCTAAAGTGTCGAACTACGGACCTGAGCCCCTTAGTCCAATTATAAAAGGGGAACGTAGGCACCATCTTTGGTCTTGGTCTAAAAACAAAAAATACAATAAGCATCAATTGCTTGTGTTTCGAAACTCTTTTCATTTAACCTACAAATTCATAATCTAAAACATTCTTTGATGAGTTCAAGCACGGTCAACTCTTGACTCGCTACACGCTAGCAAAACTACAATAAAACATTAATCAATTAATGTGTCCGCAATGACAATGGGTGGATACTGACAAAGCAGGTCAACCTAGTTTCCCGTACTAGGTCCTTCATCCTTCTTCCCTTTCCCTTTTCCCCGCGAGTGTTCTTCACCTTCGCAGAAATATTCCGTAGGCCTTCTACTCCGGCTCGTGGACTCTTCCCGACGCCTCCGTCAATCCCGGCCGTCAATACACCCTTTCTCTAGCTCGTCTCGAGCCGCCTCGCTTCGAGCCATCATCGCAGCTTTGATTGGCCTCCCGACAAAGACTCTGCCACATAATCGCCGCGGCATCGCGCACGATTCCTGTGGTTAGCCCTCGCTCTCGTCCTCCTCAATGTCGAGCCGTCTGTGTGATCGCACTCAACAAACTCACTCCGTCTCCACAAGATAGCCATCTCGTGTCTCCCCATACACTCTTCGTACTACCCGTATACTCAAGGCCGATGTAACAAAGCTGCCCTCTCTCCGCGAAAGAGAACCCTGGGCAGAAAGGACGTGTATTGCCACCACCGGTGACCAAAGAATAGCCGTCAAGGATCCTCCATCCGCAGAGATCCCACCTCAAAGGTAGCAAAGATAACTCGTATCAAGCCAAGCGGCATCTCGCTCCACTGCATCGCCGCAGTAACCAATGATGGAATATAGAATGATCGTCTCGAGACACCCCGCACTCGACGATCAATGTACCCTCCCGAGCGGTCCTACAAGTCTCAGTAATTTCCAATGGGGAACCCACCATCGCAAGTGATGCGTGCCAAGTCTCAAGGCCATCCGTAGCTCCAGCCACTCGATTACCCCCTATCACCAGAGGACGCCGCGAGAAAGACCAAGCGTCGCAGACATCGCACCTCGTGCATCATCTCGCAGCCTCTCCCTCAACCACATGGTCGCATAGCGGGACTCCTCCCCACATGTATCGGCTACGGCCGCCATCCGGCCTATGCCCAGAACGTCTCGCCCAAGACCAATGGCACGATGTCTCCTCCACTCCGCACGTCACCAGTCCAAGACACCGTGATGGCACACACCTGCAGACGTGAATGTGAACAGAGTAGCAATCACACAGAGCAAACGCGCCCCACGCAAAGACGCTCCTCGCCTCCGCAAATCTTTCTGCAGTCCCGAAATGTCAACATAATCGTATCTCAGACAAGATCCCGTATGCTTCTCCAAATGAGATACCCAACAAAGACACTAGCTTCTCAACGATGGCCATGCCACCAAAGATACGAAGAACTAGCCGTTCTGCCTCGTGTCCTCCTGCATGGCCTGAAATCTTCAAACGTAGGAGTGACTTTCGTTGTACGAAAAGCCGTACACATTCCTCCTTACGTCCTGTAACCGAGACGCGGCTCTCAAAAGATCCTTAACTGCATGAGCTCCTTCAAAGCCCAAACAGATTTAATCCCGTAATGTACCTTCGAAAAACCTTTTTGTTCTCGCCTCGTGTGGTTCCGCACCCACGATCGAAAGTTGTCCAAATATCGCTTCTTGCATCCGAGACGATAACTTGGGAAAAGGAGCCATGTCGAAGGTGAAGAAAACCTTAAGAAATGGAAAAGAACTCAAACAGAATGAGCAAAGCAATGCGCTAGCTTGCTTACAAATTGCAAAGCCGAAACCGCAATTTAAAGAATCTGGAAATTCATTTCAAGTCCTGCCGATTCTCTCGCAGCTGACTTGGTCAACTCTCGCAGCCTACCGCCTTAAAAGTTGGAAACATTTCCAAACCATGCCCCGTTCACTCTTATGAAATCTCGCGTGCTCGCCCCCGATTTCATTTAACCAATGTCAATATCCCTTCCGCCCGGCTCGTGCAACAAGTGCAAATAATTAAAAATTAGTGCATACATGCTTAATTTTTGACCCGTTAATTTTTAATGCATTTCTCCTTTTTATTTATTTTTGATTAACTCTATTTGCTTATTTGCCGAAAATAACCGAAGGTGATCACGTAATAAATATGCGAAGTACAGTTCCGCCTCTCACGGGCGCCTTTTTGCAAATACATTTCAAATCAAAATTTGTTCCCCGACAAATACATGCATTTTGTCTAAAACAAAAATAGTAAAGAAAGAAAGCAAGAAAAAGTGACTACTCTGAGTCCCGCTCGTCATCCGTACACTCGACGTACCGCTCCGCCGCCGCCGGATTCGCCGCAAACAGAACTCGCCGAACTTCCTCCAAATGAATAGGCAAAGGGCCTCTCTGAGTACGCTGAACTCGAGGACTCCCCTCTCGCGCCCGAGTGCGCAAGAAGGAGCTCCAACCACCCGCCCGCCCGCGAACCGGCCAAACCCCCGTGTGAAGTCCTCCCCACTCACCTGGGAGCCAGGCGAACCCTCGGCCTAGACGGCCCCCGATCGCGGACGTCCACGCTCCTCCGGAACTGCACCGCATGAACTCCACGAGCCTCCCGCGTAGTGACCACCCGTCCACCACCTCTACGGCCTCATTGTACGTACGGCCGATACCCGCGAACCAGAAAATCATGGTAAAGCGAACAAAGTACATGTATGCATCATGTGCGTAATGCTACTATCAAATGCGTAAAATCAAAAGATGCTCACCGAAGCATTGGGGTCCGCCCCGTATCGTGGTCTCGCTCCGCCGAGCGGGATCACAAGTCGCCTGCGCGAACCGCGCCAAACTCGTACGCTAGCCTAGCTCGCGGACAGAAAATGTCGAGGACCTCTGTGGACCTCGCCTCCCTATGCCGCACCCGCGGGCTCCTCACCTCATCCTCAAGAAAACATCATAAGCGCCCCCGCTATGATATATACTCGGTGAAGTACACACCCCGAAGGTATCCTCTCCACTCATCCATCCGCATCTCCCTGGATGCTGCATGTACAGAGGAGGATCCACCGGCACCAAAGGAAGAGACCCCGCCTATGCTGACGAGTCACCCTCTCCCCAAATACATGGCGTCGCATAGTTGAAGTCCCACCAGAGCTTCCGCCGTGTAGTCTCACTGAAATGCACCGCGACATGATCAAACCCGCTCCACTGTGTCACTGATCCTCTCGAGAACCTGTGTTCGGGCCGCAGAGATATCTCCTCGTACGACACTCGAGTGCCAACCCTCGAAGAGACCGCCTCGCCTTCTTCTCGCCAAACCAAAGAAGGCCAGTGGAACAGGGGACTGCACGGCTCCTGACGTCCCAAGCTCGCGTGATCAACACCTCGTAGCACTGCACTGCCAAGAGAATGGAAAGTTATGTCCTACAAAGCGTATACATACGAGTACATAAAAGAGGCAAGAAAGAGAAAAAGCACGTAAACTTACATCCAAGACAAAGTGAAGGCGCCTAAATGTGTGCTCCTTCTCCCCGCGAGAACCTGTCCAAAGAGTGGTAGAGTTTCTGGCCCAGCCTCCCCACGCAAACCCTCACTAAGATCCGGGATCTGCAACACCCGAGCAGAGGAAGTGACAAGACGTGCCTAAGTCGGGAACAAAGTCGCTGAGCGCAAGAACCAAAGGAACCTCGAGCCAGAGCGCTCCGCGGTCATCCTCAAAGACCCAGCCAGATAATTCGACACGCCGCCTCAAGTGACTCTCCATCGGCCAGACATCAATGCCTAAGCTCCTCGCACGGTAATATCAAACCCAGCAGCCCTGCATAATCAAGCTTCCGGGTATAACCATCAACCCACACTCAGCGCATTGCCATAAGTTGGCAACCCAAATGATAGCGGCAAAATCCGTGGGAGTCACCGTCGCCTCCCCATCTCGAAATGGAAAGTGTGGGTCGTATCTCACTCGCACGCCGCGACATATATGGACTCCGCCTCTATTAGAGTGCTGCAGTTTACAAGACTGAGCAAACCTGCCCACCCTGTAGTCAATCACCACTGCCGTGGACTCCTCTCTCCTCTCTCGAGCCACGTCCGGATAAGGCCCCACAAAACTCGCACCGCCTCAAAGGCACCCCGACTCTTCTCGGTTGTGGGTATCAACCATCCCCGTCCCCGCACAAACAAGACAGAAGCAACGTCACCGTAAATGCACCAACGCATGTCAAAAGGATGCAATGCAGATACTGGTTGCTTCATTCATTTCCGCGACTTAAAATCATTTCGAAAACTCCGTCGAATCAATCCGAACTTTCAAAATCATTTCGAAAACTCCGTCGAATCCGAACTTTCAAAATCATTTCGAAAACTCCGTCGAATCCGGAAATTTCAAAATCATTTCGAAAACTCCGTCGAATCTTTCGAAAACTCCGTCGAATCCGAACTTTCAAAATCATTTCGAAAACTCCGTCGAATCCGGAACTTTCAAATTCTTTTCGAATTTTTCGAAAATCTCGCTCCGTCCCGAATTAAAGCTACTTTAATTTTGGAAAATGCATTTAGACATGGAATTTTGCAACCAAAATTTTTATGTCATCTACCCATGATGTCAATTGAACTACGTCATAGTCAATTTCGACAACGATTCATAGCAAAGTCAAAAGCCCCAAATCGGGCACCAAAATCCCTAAGTAAATTCCTAACAAATTTCTAACATTTAAAGAATGCACATTCTTGAAATTAATGGAATTTGTAGGAACTTACTTGTCTTTCGATCCCATCCTCGAGTGTCTATCCCTCGCTGATAAAACTCCGCCTCGGATTCAATGGAAGAGTGGTGGTTCCGAATGGTCCGAACCACCGAGTTCTCTCGTTGTCGGTCCTTCCATGGCGAGCCATTGGGTCCTCCTTCACCCTCCATAGCGATTTTCCTCACAAATTCGAGCAAACCTTGCAATTTGGGGTGGAAAATTTTCTCTCTCTCTCTCTCTCTCGCCGGCAATAATGGAAGAAATGGCCATTTTCTTCCCCTGCCATTTAAAAAGGTTTCTGAAAATGAAAGTCCCACCGACTCTTACCGCACTCGTATAATTTTTGCCCCTTTTGCCCCTCACTTTTTGGCAATTCCAATTTTACCACTTTTGGCCCCGAAAGTGTAAAATTTCCCCAGCTAGACATTTCTAACGCCCTATCCCCGAGGATAATTCTCGCTAGTTTTCACTAACGCTCGTCTCCGTACGTTAAATTCCCGCTAGTTTTCACTAACGCTGTCTCCCGTACGTTAAATTCTCGCTAGTTTTCACTAACGCCGTCTCTCAGACGTTAAATTCCCTGCTAGTTTTCACTAACGCCGTCTCCGTACAAGCAATTCTCGCTAGTTTTCACTAACGCTCGTCTCTCTCACGTTAAATTCTCAGCTAGTTTTCACTAACGCTCGTCTACGTTAAATTCCCGCTAGTTTTCACTAACGCTGTCTCCAGACGTTAAATTCTCGCTAGTTTTCACTAACGCCGTCTCAGACGTTAAATTTCTCAGTTAGCTTTTCACTAACGCCGTCTCGTTGCAATTCTCGCTAGTTTTCACTAACGCTCGTCTCCGTACGTTAAATTCTCGCTAGTTTTCACTAACGCCGTCTCCGCACGTTAAATTCCTGCTAGTTTTCACTAACGCTCTGTCTCCGTACGTTAAATTCCCAGCTAGTTTTCACTAACGCCGTCTCCGCACGTTAAATTCTCGCTAGTTTTCACTAACGCCGTCTCCGCACGTTAAATTCCCAGCTAGTTTTCACTAACGCTCGTCTCCGCACGTTAAATTCTCGCTTAGTTTTCACTAACGCTCGTTCTCCAGACGTTAAATTCTCGCTAGTTTTCACTAACGCCGTCTCCGTACGTTAAATTCTCAGCTAGTTTTCACTAACGCTCGTCTCCGCACGTTAAATTCCCGCTAGTTTTCACTAATGCTCGTCTCCCCGACGCAAATTGGCCCAGCTGACGCTTTGACATTCAAACGTTCAACCATGTCTCCTGACATTTCAGCTACGATTCCGTCTCCCGACGTTAAAATTTAAATGGTCCTCACCATTAAACTCTCAATCGCGACCTTTCACGGTCCGATTCCACTCGCGACCTTTCACGGTCCGATTTCAAACTCTTATTCGCGACCTTTCACGGCCCGATTTCAAACAGCTTGATCCCGACCTTCGCGGTCCGACCTCCACTCTTATCGAGACCTCGCTCGGTCATCTCCTGCATAAAGAATAAGCCCGAACCCCAAGGTACGAACGCCGCAAATGGTCATTTCCTGCACAAAGAATAAGCCCGAACCCCCAAGGCACGAACGCCTTGCAAACATATCTCCGCAACGCTAATAAGCCCGAACCCCAAGGTACGAACGCCTCGCAAATGGGGCCATCTCTCCTAAGAACAAAGAATAAGCCCGAACCCCAAGGTACGAACGCCTTGCAAACAATTATCTCCGGCAACAAAGAATAAGCCCGAACCCCAAGGTACGAACGCCTTGCAAATAGTCATCTCCTGCAAAGCAATAAGCCCGAACCCCAAGGTACGAACGCCTTGCAAACAGTCATCTCCTAAGAACTAATAAGCTCCGAACCCCAAGGTACGAACGCCTTGCAAAATAGTCATCTCCTAAGAACAAAGAATAAGCCCGAACCCCAAGGTACGAACGCCTTGCAAATCAAGATCTCACCGGCACAAAGAATAAGCCCGAACTCCAAGGCACGAACGCCTTGCAACAATCCCTCTTCGGCCATCCAGGTAGGCCCGAACGCCATCCTCAAAGCAGGATAAAACTGCAACAGCAATAAGCTCAAAGACCCAAGGCACGAGCACCCCGTCGGCATCGCAACTCCGGCTTGAGGCGCCACACGCCCTCGAAGGTTTCAAGCCCTGTGTTCGGGGACGCCTCCTGCAGCTCCCATTCGTGTACAGTACCTCGCGAATGGTCTCATCCAGGTTTAGACGCCTCCTAACAGCCTCGCTCAGTCAAGGTCCCCATGCGCGGCCCTTGCCGCCCTTTCGAACTACGATCGGCTTGATTCCCCGCCGGATACGTAGGAATCCTTTTCGCTAAGGGTCCACCACCGACCGCCCAGTGTCTCTTTCAAAGTAAGGCATCCCGATTTGGATCCTTATCTTTTCGACGACCCCACTTCCTTCGAAAGTGACGTTGCCGAGGGGCTAACTGTAAGTACCCAAACCCAGATCGTCCCAATCCGTCAGAAAGTTAACCGAAATCCGTTAACTGGCCCGCTCCAGGTTAACCGGATCTCGCAAACTCCCTGCCGTTGCACAGGCTAACGAGACGTCTCGGGATCGCCCGTGCATCCCGACAAGCCGAACCGTACTTAACACGTGACATCTCACGTAAAAGTATGGCTTTCCCCTCGAAAAACGCATTTTCCGGCACTTTCCGGGCGTTTCGGACATTTCCTGATCGTTATTTTAAAAAACGGACAAAACCGGGACCGGGGAACGAACTCCCACACTTCTGGTGAGTCACAGGACACGTGTCCTGCATGCCACCTCCCCCTAGTCACTCGTCAATCACAAATCAAGACCAAAAAATCACATACCCCACGGTCCAAACTGGTTTCCACCCCTCCCGAGCTCCCGTTTTGTCTCGATTCGCGTGAAACCTTCGTATTTCGATCAAATACGCACCCTACAACTTCGAAACAACCTTTCGAATAACTTTCCATGTCCCGTGCACACCTCCCGAGCCAAAGGAGTCGACCCTAGCCATAGGTACAACTCCCTCTCTCTGAATCTTCCGTTCCGTCTCGGTTTACGCGCCAGTCGCTATAACTGTTTCGAACGTCATTGTCAAAATGTAGACGCCTCCGTCTAACGGGGTCCGATACGTTTTAGCCCCTCGATCCTCTTCTCTTTCCGTAAGAGAAGTAATCACGGGTTAAAACGGCGTTCCGACCCCGTTCCGTTTACTTTCACGTCATTTACAATTCCGAGCCGTTTGGCCTCGTTGATCGTCATTTACAATTCCGAGCCGTTTGGCCTCGTTGATCGTCATTTACAATTCCGAGCCGTTTGGCCTCGTTGATCGTCATTTACACTTCCGAGCCGTTTGGCCTCGTTGATCGTCATTTACACTTCCGAGCCGTTTGGCCTCGTTGATCGTCATTTACAATTTCGGATCGTTTGATTCCGTTGACACCGCTTTAAATACTGTCATTTACAAGTCCGATCCGTTTGGATTGTGATAGTATTTACTTTTCAAAAGTCCGAGTCGCAACCCGATTCGTTGATCGCATATCATTTAATACGCATTTTTCCCGTAAAAATCGTTAACAATGTAATGCCCGGTTCAAAACCGGAGTTCGTCCGTCGAACTCTCTTTCAAAACGCGCGAAATGACGTTCGGCCTCCGAACGCTCGTCCTCAAACTCAAAGCCGCCGTTTGACACTTAAAATCATTTAATACGCATTTTTCTCGTAAAAATCGTTAACAATGACTCGTACGGTTCAAAGTCGACGTTTGCCACGCAAACGCTCATTTCAACTCAAAATCGACGTTTGCCACGCAAACGCTCATTTCAAACTCAAAGTCGACGTTTGCCACGCAAACGCTCATTTCAACTCAAAGTCGACGTTTGCCACGCAAACGCTCATTTCAAAATTCAAAGTCGACGTTTGCCACGCAAACGCTCATTTCAACTCAAAGTCGACGTTTGCCACGCAAACGCTCATTTCAAACTCCAAACCGACGTTTGTCATTCAAACGCTCGTCTTTTCAAACAAAGTCACCTAATCAACGTTTGTCACTCAAACCAAGATTAAGCTTGTCATTCAAGCCCCCATTTCAAAAGACACACACACACACACACGATTTCGAGAAAGGTAGAAAGACTCGTCATGCGAGGCGTTTCGGGCGATCTCGTAATACTCTACCCGAAACGTAACGTGACCTCCGAACCTAACAATCTCTGGTTACTAAAAAGCTTTTTACTCATTTTTGCTGCCAATAAAAATGATCCCCGTTTTCAAAGCCTTTTCCTAAGTTTTTGCTACCAATAAAAACGACACCATTTTCAAAAGCCGTTTCTCAACGTTTGGGCTCAAAATACAAAACCGCGTGGCGACTCCTCATTCTGCTCCTTCCCGTGAAGCGAGGTCTCAGACACCAACCCCCCGCGAAAGACAACCGCCTTTTCCGCCGCCCCGCGCGCGAAAAAGATCGGGTAATTTCAGTACCCCGACCCGAACTCGTGTTTTTGGGCCTGCTTTCCTTGAATTGCAAAGGGCCTGCATTAGTTTTGGGCTTGCCTAATTATTTATATGCCTTAGTTTTGGGCTTGCTTATTCATTTATATGCATTAGTTTTGGGCTTATTTAATTATTTATAGTCATTTAGTTTTGGGTCTGCCTCCCTTCGGCCCATTCTGCCTATGGAATGACCGGTGTCATCCGACACAGGACTACCCTAAGGCGGTTAAAGCCCCATGTCGTACGACATGGAAGCTCCCCATCAGTAGCCTATAAATACAGGGCTTTGCTGATCATTTTAAGGGGAGATTTTTCTAAAGTAAGGTTACTCTGCCAAATTTGAGAGAAGAGAGAGAAATACACACACTCACCTCCCTCTTCAAACACACACACATCCAAACCAAAGAGAAAGGTGACCATTCTTTGTTGGAGGTTTGAAGAGACAAACACCATACTATTGGTGCCTTGTCTTGTGGACTACAATAGGTAGACCCTGAATCCTTTCCATCTCCCTTTATATCTTGCTTGTTCATTTGCCATGCATGTTCATGCTATTTGATAATATGTGACTTATTTGGGATTTTTGCATGATAAAGATGGTGGAGATGTGAATCATCAATATTCACATCTCCTCATCTCAGATCTGAACATTTAGTAGTGTTAGCTTTATTAAAGTTTGGATCTTTGTTGAGCTTGCTTGAGTTAGGAGGTGATGGCCCCATGATCATGGCTCAAAATATGTGATCATTCACATTTGGCCATCAAAGCCACATGACCCTCCCACAATACTCACTTGTTACTGTTATTCTACTGTTTTCAGTTAGTATTATAGCCTAGTTTCATGTTCTGGGCAGTGTGAGATCAATCTGATGAAGCTCACTGACAGAGGACGTGTATGTCGTCCGACACAGGACAACCCTAAGGTGTCCTGTGTCATACGACATAAGGATCCCAGAAAGTCGATTTGACTTCAGTGACTTCAGTTAAGCCCAGATTGATCCCCTTTTGTAGTTTCAAGCCTTGTTCAGTGTAATGCTTTGCTGCTTTTGGCATTAGAATGGTATTGGTGGCCTTTGCACCCCCCCTTTGTAAGAGACAATCTGACCAGGTCATCATGTGTCATACGACAGACCCTCTCTTGAGGAAGTCCTGTGTCGTACGACACTCAAGGCCCTAGACAAACTGTCTCATCTCTTTCTTGTAATTCAAGTTATCAATTGGAAGGGTGTGACCCCCTTTTTAATGGATCACAAGTTGTATCTCGTTTTTATTATCAGTAATAAAATCCAAATTTCATATGCTTGTTTGTTGACACGATTTGCACACACCTAGAATGAGTTACATTGTCCTTGTTTGATTGAAAGTCTCGAAAGAGGCGACGTGGGTGAGCTCTATATTCTCTTCCCACGTCGTAACTTGACCCCCGAACCCAACTAAGTGTTTATGGTTTCTCAACGTTTTCCTAAAAACGGAGTGGCGACTCTCATTTTATTAAACCGCGTTCGTATTCCCGTTCCTTTTCAAAATTATCAATTAAAACCTTTTTCAAACTTCCCATGCGTTCGGCATGCGGATTGGGGTATGTTCACCTGGCCAGCAGTGTCAAAGGCCGAGGAGGCCGGCCTTGAGGCGGCCCGCATGGAGCCGGGTGAGGCGTGCGCCTCGACTGCGGAAGGATCAGCCTTGGTGTTCTCCATTTGAGGCGGGCGCCTGGCTGAGTGTGGGGCGGGCGCCTCAGGAGCAGTGGCGGCAGCTTCGTTCTGGTTACCTTCAGTGACCTTCGTAGCGTCATCCTTAATAAAGACCCATGACCTTCAATTCTCACAGAGGCCTCTAAATGGTAGTGTAAATACTGTATCATTTGGAGGCACGGGCATTGTTTTTGCCCCGTATGGAAATCTTTGGAGAGAAATGAGAAAGATTTTCTCGGTCCATCTCTTGAGCCCAAAACGTGTCCAATCGTTTAGGTCAATGAGAGTGAATGAGGTTTGGAGCCTTGTTGGATCAATCAAAACATCATGCTCTCAGCGGAAAAACACGATAAATTTCTCTCAAGAGATCTTGAAGCTTGATGCTCGATTAACTTGCAATGTTGTTTTTGGTTTTACTCGCAGAGAAATAGATGTTGCTATGGATTTGCTCCAGGAAGCAAAACGGGAATGGGACAAAACGGGACGGGACTAAAATACTCCGTCCCATTTGCGGGACGCGGGATCCCGCGGGATCTATGCGGGACCGTTGACTAGGAGGGATAAAGTATCCGTAAAGACATATTGAGCAACAATCACGTGCTATAATTCTCAAACAGCTTGTGGCATGCTACCAAAAAAAGAACTCTTTGCAGATACTTTATGCAATTATTATCCTGACATTGTGGCGAAGCTGCATTTAGAAGAGCACATCATTATTCTGCTCAAGTCCTTATCAGGCTATCTTAATGACAAAATGCTTAATTGATAACTTGCAGATCATAAAGATGAATATTCACCATAAGAGCAAGTGCATTATCAGTACTAGATATACCTATCATTTACTAGAGTTCACAAACATAGGTCCCTAGATGTTGCATGCATGAATTTTCTCAGCATTTATCAAAACTTTTCCATATTGATAACACTGAAACCAGAGAGATATACAGGGCCGAGATATGCGGGACGGGAACGGGACGGGCGGGATCGCACCATGTTGTCCCGCTACGGGAACGGGATGAAACGGGACGGGACAAAACGGGACGGGACTAAAATACTCCGTCCCATCCCGTCTCAAATCTATTGCGGGACGGGACGTCCCGATGGGACCGTCCCAACTTGACGGCTCTAAGCAAATCCATAGCAATGAGGAAGATTTACTTGATGTGCTTCTTGGACTAGAGGAGTCTCACGAACACCCCATCTCAATGACTCACGTCAAAGCTATCATTTGGGTGAGTAAGTATACTTGATTAATAATGGGTGCACGTGCATCCAATATGAGTAACATAGATCCGCCCATATATATATATGTATATGTATAATTACATAAAAATATACTTTAAAAATTGCAACAACCATTAGATTCATAATCATTCAAATGAACATTTCGTTAGAACTGCGCAGGTGTCGGATCTTTGAAAATGAAAACCTTTTAATCTTTATACTCCATATGTTAAATTCTTCAGGAAATCATTGGAGCTGGAACTGAAACAACAATAATCCTTTCTTGTTTATTCTTCTCACAAGGATGAAATATATATAGGAGAATACAAAGAGGTTTTAGCCCAAAAGGAAACTCAAAGCAAATAGGAAACAAAAGGAATTAGGAAACCAAATCAAAAGGAATTAGGAAACCAAATCAAGTTGGAAACCCAATCCTACTTAAATTAAGATAAACGGAAACACAATCCTACCTAAAATAGGAAAGACGGAAATCTGGGCAGATTGAGGCCCGTTACCAGCATGAGGTCGACTGACCCGGCCCATCCTCCATGCGGTCGATCACTGGCCCGGCCCATCCTCCATGCGGTCGACCGCATCTATGGTTGACCGCGCGGCTGACCGCATCAACACCCTCCCTCAAGTTGGAGCGTGAGGGTTAAGAAGGCCCAACTTGCCAAGTAAAACATCAAACTGTTGCTTGCCGAGAGCTTTAGTAAATATGTCAGCCAACTGAGTCTTCGTGGGAACATAAGAAGGGGCAATAAGGCCAGTGGAGATAGCGTCACGGACGAAATGACAATACACCTCAATATGCTTGGTTCGCTCATGATAAACAGGATTCTTGGCAATGTGAAGAGCCGATTCACTGTCACAGAAGATGGGAATAGCCTTGGGATGATGGACACCCATGCTCAATAACAAGCCCTTCAGCCATTTAAGCTCGCATGTAAGAGCTGCCATGGCGCGGTATTCAGCCTCAGCAGAAGATCGAGAAACAGTAGGTTGTTTCTTAGTTTTCCAAGATATGGGGGAATGCCCGAGAAAAACGAGCCACCCGGTAAGAGAACGACGAGAGATGGGGCAAGCAGCCCGGTCACCCGAGTCACACCATCCTTGAAGTGTGAGATCGCAGCCGTGCGCAAAAGAATGCCTTGTCCCGGAGTGCCTTTGAGATACCGAACAACCCGTAGAGCGGCTTCCCAATGCTCTAACGAGGTTCATTCATGAACCGAGAAAGAATGTGGACTCGAATATGCAAGATTCGGCCGAGTTACAGCCAAGTAAATGAGGCGCCCAACAAGGCGGCGATAGCATTCCGGATCTTCCAAGGGGGCACCGGTAGCAACACCAAGCTTATGGTTAGGTTCAATGGGGAAGCTAGAGGGCTTTGCACCTAGAAGACCGGCCTCAGAAATAATATCCAATGTATACTTTCGTTGGCACGTAAACAAGCCATCAGATTGCGAGCAACCTCAATGCCAAGAAAGTATTTCAGAGATCCGAGATCCTTCATTTTGAAGCACTCACACAGGTACTTCTTGAAGGACAGCAAGGCAGCGGAATCGTTCCCGGCTATGATGAGATCGTCAACATACACAAGCACATTAATCTGGGTCGCACCTTTTGTGAATGTAAACAGAGAGTAGTCAGAGTAGGACTGGAGGAAGCCATAAGTCTTCAAGGAAGTCAATAACTTGGCGAACCAACAACGATGGGCTTGCTTCGCACCATGAGGGACTTATGAAGACGGCAAACCGTGTTGGTGTTTGGTGCTTCAAAACCCGGAGGGAGTTTCATATAAACCTCTTCTGCTAAGTCGCCATGCAAGAAGGCATTGTGAACGTCCATCTGATGTAACTCCCAATTCTTGGAAGCAGCAATAGCAAGGAAGGCCCGAACAGTGACCATTTTAGCCACAGGAGCAAAAGTTTCTGTGTAGTCGATGCATTCTTTCTGATGATTGCCAAGGACAACTAGCCGAGACTTGAGCCGTTCAACTGCTCCGTCAGAATTATATTTGATCTTATAGACCCATTGACATCCCAGGGCCCGTTTGCCAGGAGGCAGTGAAACCATAGACCATGTGCCATTATCCTCCAAGGCACGAATTTCCTCTTGCATTGACTGTTTCCAGTCATCATGAGCCATGGCCTCGCGAAAGGAGGTCGTCTCTTTAGCTACTGTAAGAGCAGCAAGAAAAGTACGATATTTTGCAGAAAACCGATCACAGTTTATATAGTGAGCTATAGGATAGGGGGTACCTGAGGAACCGATTGAAGACGGAGATGCGGGGGATGGACTAGAAGAAGTAGTAAGAGCCACAAAGTCGCGAAGACGAACTGAAGGCATTTTCTGTCTCATACCCCTCCCTAAAGTGTCGGGTCCAGAACCATCAGAAGAGACCGACGTTGATGCAGAAGGAGCAGTAGACTCAGTGGCAGCCGAAGGAACAGCAGGAGCAACTTCTTCCTGCACATCGGATAAAGTAACGGGCTCGGCTGCAGTAGGTTCAACAGAAGGAGCAACGGAGTCTTCTACAACAGGAAGATCAATGTGACCGAAAGCTTCTTCCTCAGCAAGGACATCAACAGAATCAGGGACATGAGGAACAGTAATAGAATCACTGTATGGGAACACAGTCTCAAAGAACTTCACATCACGAGAGACGAAGAATTTCTTGGTCTCGAGATCAAACAGCTTCCACCCCTTTTTGCCAAGAGGATACCCCACAAAGATGCATTTACGGCTGCGACTAGCAAATTTGTCACCCCTAGCCTGCTGATTATGAGCATAACACATCGAACCAAAAACTCAAAGGGAATAAAAAAAGGGGGCTTTGCCAAACAAGATATCGTAGGGAGTTTTATTATCTAACAAAGGGGAAGGGGTTCGATTGATCAAATGAGCAGCGGTAAGGACCGCTTCTCCCCAGAAGTAAATGGGGAGGTGAGCCTGAAACCTCAAGGCTCTAGCTATGTTCAAAATATGACGATGTTTACGTTCGACACGCCCATTTTGTTGGGGAGTGCCGACACATGATGTTTGAAAAAGGATGCCGGTGGAAAGAAAATAATCAAACAGGGAGTTAAACTCAGTGCCATTGTCAGACTGAACAATTTTGATTTTTTGAGAAAATTGTCGATCCACCATTGCAACAAAGGCCATAAACATGCGAAAAACTTCCGTTTTATCAACTAATAAATAAATCCAAACATCACGTGAATAATCATCTACCAAAGTCAAGAAATAACGAGCACCACAAGAGGAAACATGGGTGTAAGGACCCCACAAGTCGCAGTGAACTTTCTCAAAAACTCTAGTGGACTTATACTCACTAATAGGAAAGCTATCTCTAGAATGTTTAGCACGAAAACAAACGTCGCAAGGTTGATGAAGACTACCCGACAGATGAGTGACTGGAGGAAGAAGTTTCACTACTTTTTCAGATGGATGCCCCATACGATTATGCCACAACTCGAGCAAAGCAGATGCATTGTTGATAGAGACATGACAAGCAGAAGGTGCGCCCCCGAAGTAGTAGAGTCCATCCCGCCTAACACCCGTTCCAATCAGGTTCCTCGATTGGTCCTGTATAGCACACAGAGAAGCATTAAAATGGACAGTGCAATGAACATCATCAGATAATTGAGAAACAGAAAGAAGACTGCAGTTTAAGTTTGGTATATAGAGAACATGATGAAGAACAAGGGTGTCTGTTAGGCGAACAGAACCCTCTATATGAGCAAAGACTGAAGCGCCGTTAGGGAGCTTGACGGGGCAAGCTTGTATAGAATATGAATCAAAGAGACAAGCAGCATTTCCGGTAACATGATTAGACGCTCCCGTATCAATGATCCAAGAAGATGTATCAAACGTACCGTGAAGGCGATTATCCGGAATACGAGTGTTACCAACTAGGCCGGCTAAAGCATTCCACTGTTCTGCAGTAAACAAAGGTGAAGAAGTAGAGGGAAGAGATCCAGTGGAAGACCCGACTTGGGCGGCACCAACTTGGGTAACTGAGTTGGTCCGCGCAACTCCTCTGCCTCGACCTTGTTGAGGACGACCTCCACCACGAGCACCCGTTTTGCTACTGTCTCCCCACCATTCGGGATAGCCGACAAGCTCAAAACAGGAGGAGACATCATGACCCTTTTTCTGACAGTGAGAACATGTAAGGTGGGATTTGTCGGGTTTGTCACGACCACGAGAACCGCCAGTTTTGAGGGAAAAGCCAACTGCATCTGGAGGCTCATCAAGAATTGGTTTAGCAAGACGTACTCGTTCAGCCTGGGCTACCAATTGATAAGCACGATCAAGGGTGGGCAAGGGATCCTGAGACAAGAGGTTAGTACGAAGAGAGGCATAGTATTCAGAATTTAAACCCATAAGAAATTCATGAAGCTTGCCAGTCGCCCTTCGTGTCGCGTGTTTCTCGTCCATGCAGTTGTCGCAGCAAGAACAATCTATAAGCGGCTCGTAATTGTGCAGTGATTCCCACAATCCAGTCAACTTACCAAAATACACAGCCACATGCATGGTCTTGGTCTGCTCACATCGTGCTATCGACATCTTCAGTTGTTGAATGCGAGGTCCGTCTACCAACGCATATCGAGATTTGAGAGACTCCCATAAACGGCGAGCATCTCTATACTTGGAGAGAGTGATTTTAACCTCGGGTTCAATAGTATTCATGAGCCATGATACCAACATAGCATGAATGGTATTCCAATCCGACTCGGTGCAAGAAGGAACGACGGAAGGAATAGATCCATCCAAGAAACCGAATTTTCGTCTAGCTTCGAGAGCGGTCTGTATATCACCAGCCCAATCATCATAGTTGTCACCACGGAAGCGAGTAGGAGTTATGAAATCACCAGGTCGATCTTGGGGACCTAGGTAGAAGGGAGAGTTATATTCAATCTTCAAAACTGGAGGAGGCCGCTCATCACCACCTCCACCGGCCGGAGGTTGTTCCGCCATTGTTAAGATCAAGAGCTTGTGTATGGAGGCTCTGATACCATGTAGGAATTTGAATTGGAACAATAATCCTTTCTTGTTTATTCTTCTCACAAGGAGGAAATATATATAGGAGAATACAAAAAGGTTTTAGCCCAAAAGAAAACTCAAAGCAAATAGGAAACAAAAGGAATTAGAAACCAAATCAAATGGAATTAGGAAACCAAATCAAGTTGGAAACCCAATCCTACTTAAATTAAGATAGACGGAAACACAATCCTACTTAAAATAGGAAAGACGGAAATCTGGGCAGATTGAGGCCCGTTACCAGCATGAGGTCGACTGGCCCGGCCCATCCTCCATGCGGTCGATCACTGGCCCGGCCCATCCTCCATGCGGTCGACCGCATCTATGGTTGACCGCGCGGCTGACCGCATCAACAGAAACTGAAACTGAAACTTTAGCTGCAACATTTGAGTGGGCGATGGCAGAAATGATGAAAAACCCTGAAACAATGAAGAAAGCCCAAGAAGAAACTCGTCATGACCTTCTCGGAAAGAATAACACAACGGTGGAAGAATACATCGAAGATCTCATGTATATAAGGTTAGTTATCAAAGAAACTCTACGGTTACATCCACCAACGCCCTTGGCCCCAAGAGAATCAATAGAAAAGTGCAACATCAATGGGTACGAACGATATTGCAGAAAAAACACAAATCCTTCTTAACATATACTCGATCAATAGAAATCCCGAATGGTGGGGAGATGATGCCCATTGCTTTAATCCCGAGAGGTTTGATGGGTCTCGGATCAATAACAATGTTTCGACCCCTTTATCTATGGTAAAATTTAAGTACACTTTTTTCTCCAAAAAAAGTGCACCTTCCTTTTGGTGCAGGTCAGTAGCAAAGCCCTTCTTAATATATACTTATGCAATCAATGTTTCGACCCCTTTATCTATGGTAAAATTTAAGTACACTTTTTTCTCCAAAAAGCCGTCCCCTTCTAAAAAAAATCCTCAATTCCCCACTGATGCAGGTAGGAGGATATGTCCAGGGATATCATTTGCTAATGCAGTTATGGAGCTTGTTTTTGCTCTAATGCTATGCCATTTTGATTGGAAATTTCCGGATGGAATGGAACCTGAAGAGCTAGACATGGACGAATTTTTCCATATTATTGTCAAAAGAAAGAACAATCTTTACCTAGTTCCTACGCCTTTCTCTTCTTACATTCCTTGATCAGGATTCTCATGAATATGTAAAAAGTAATGCTGGAGGTTAAAAAAATAAATTCAAAGCAGTTAAGAGCAATACTTAAGTTACGAAAAATGTTGCAAGATTTTGTTTACAAACAGAGCGTTGTCAAAGAATAATCGGATGTTGTGTTTGTAGGACCTACTACTCATTAATTCAGAATCGAAGTTTGTCTCGCTTAGTCAGGACCGGTTCTGTAAAATTTGTGGCCTTAGGCTAACTTTTTAGGCGAGCCCCCTTAATGTAACTTTTAACTAAACAAATAAAAATATGATCATTATCAATCTAGTAAGTAACAATATTTTATACTAAATAAAAATATGATATAACACAATATCCTTACATGATACTATATAAACACATTTTTCCTAGCATATTTAGAAGCAAAATCATGAATCAAAGTTGAATAATCAACTTTATCAACTATATTTTTCTCAATCGATATCAAAGCTAGCCCATTTAGCCTTTCTTGAGACATCGTACTTCGAAGATAATTTTTATCAACTTCAACTTCGAAAAGTAAGTAAAGTAACCACACAAGAAGTGTTTGCCTTTGTTTGCCTAAGGCTGTAAATAACGAGTACATTACAACAGTCAATTTATAGATGGTTGTAACTGGTAAGCGTCGGCGTCGCTTCTTTTTCTCCCTTTCAATTTTTTTTTTCGTTTTTTTTTCCTTTCAATCTTTTTTTTTTCGTTTTTTTTTTTAACTAACAAAAGGAATTAGGGAAAATTTTAAATTTGGGCTTTTTTTAATGTAAAATGTTGAATATGTATGGGCCAAATATTGATATGGGTTAAATTTTTGGGTTAAAATTTGACCTACCTATTACATATACCCAATAATTTTGGAGGCCCCTAAAAATGGCCATTTTTTGTGGCCCTAGGCCATGGCCTCATGTGCCTCTTGCCATGGCCGGCCCTGCGCTTAGTTGTGTTATGAGATAGAATAATTGAGTAAGCTTTTTGTTGATCTTGGTTAAAACGCAAAGAAAGGCATAATCTGTGTTAACCTATATTCACTCAGTCCCACTCAAAAAGGCACAAAATTTCATTTTTGGTGTCCCATTTAAAAAGACATACTCCCAAAATGGAAATTTTTTAATACTTTTTTATTTATGCGACCTACTTGTCATACTCACAATAACAATCCACTTACTATTCCCTATCTCACATTATCTGTCATACCTCACTTTTCATACGCACAACACTTACTCTACTATACACTCCTTAATTCCCGCGCGTGCAATATCCATTTTGTGCCTTTTTAGATGGGACGGAGGGAGTATATAATAGACCTGTGCGCTGAAGAAAGCTAATTAGTCTTCTTAAAGTCTTCTCTTATAGCTGGTATCAAAGACAATATTAGAGGACTTAACAATCTCTATAACTGTAAATTATTGTTTAATTAATCCGTTGAAGGTGTACATATACAGTAGTGAATCCAGAAATTTTTGAGAGAGTGAGCTAAAAATTTCAACGTTATGATTGATGATTGTTGATAAGCAAAAGTATTTTGTCGGTGATAAATTAACAAAGTTTTATCAAAAATCACACCTGAAACTACTTTTTAGAGTTTATCTGTTAGAACATGGATTAATTAATATGTGTTATTTAATTTCATTTGTTATAATCATTTAATAATGTTAAAGTATAGACAAAATGTGTAGAATTCCATTAGGTGTAAGTACCATTAAATGATGGGCATAATGGTAACTTCACACCATCATCTTTATGAAAGGGTGTAGTCCCTAAATGAAGTGCCCCATGAATTCCTATATAAAGGCCTATCCATCAAGCCTATGAATCTACTAGTTACATCATTTCTCATTCAGTCAAAACTCTTCCTAAGTAATTGAAGATTAAAGAGATTAAGGGCACTCATCATTTAGAAGATCTACTCCTCCCTAATTTGAAGTCTATCTTCTTACTTCATCCTCTTTACTCAAGAACAAGATCAAGAACACAATTATGGATTCTTCAGGTACACGCTTCCGTCTTATTCTTCTTCTCCATCTCTTCTTAATCTAGTTGTGAGTCGGTTCATGGTTAATGAATCCTTTATGTTCCAACAATTGGTATCAGAGCATGCTCATATACTAGATTGAGTTTGAGTTTCTTGTAAAGCCTTATGCTTTTATTTCTTGAAAAGATTCCATGTTCATCATGTGTTCTTGAATTATTTTCATACTCTAATTCAGATTCTAGAGTATTATGTTACTTCTAAATTATAAATTTACTCAAAAGGCTTTCAATTCTTAATGTAAGATTATCCCATTTTTGAACATAGCCACCATCCTTGGATGCGTTGTGAGTTTGTTCATATGCATAGCCACGCATTTAAAAATGTGATGTGAGTATGCGGATCTACTTGCTTTGGTTGAATATTGATTCACCATTAAGTTAAGAATTGATAGTCTAATTGGGTGTTATGGCTCGTTGTCCTGGCAAAGGGCCCGACGCCCTCTCTAATTGATTCAAACCTGTTTATAAAAGGGTGTTAAAACTGATGACTTTTCACCAATCTGGACAGTGGGCACGAGTCGTGCTATTGGGCACGAGTCGTGCCATTTGATTCCTGTCGTTTAAATGGTGACTTTTCATGATTCTGGGCATTAGGCACGAGTCGTGCCTTTTGGCACGAGTCGTGCCCTTTTGGTCATTCGTGCCCACGACTCGTTTTCAATCTTCCAAGTCGTTCTGATTAAAACCAAGCAATTCATTTCAACTCGTGCCCCATTCGTGCTTGTGGGCACGAGTCGTGCTCTGGCTAGGGAAGAGAGATTTTTTGAGTTTTGCCCAGAATTTTGTGAAAATTTGTTAGTTAATTATAGTATCTGGACACCAGTCGCGCTTCGGTGGTTCTTAGAGTTATCAAACTTTAAGAATGGACGGGTAGAACAAAAGGATACTGAAGGAAAACACATAAGTTATCTACGAGTTCTCGGAATACCTTATAGATTAAATCCGAAGTTCGTTGTGCGGAAGATTTCGCTTGTGCTACGAACCACGATCGTCTTGACTCTGCAATCACCACCTCTTCTCGTCCGATTCAATATCACAAGATGGATATTGAATGTTGTTCCACTCTCAAATCCCAGGCACTTGATGGTTGCCAGAGATAGTATTTCTCAGTCTGAGGAGTATATGGAATATTACGTGTTGTCTATGTTGGTTCCCATAGAGACCTGATTTATAGAATACTGGTTGGACTAAGTCATAGAGTCTCATTCACATAAGAGTCTCTATTTGACTTATCCTCCAAATTCCCCTTATCCCAGTTTGAACGTATCAGTTAGTTAGGGATAATAAATCACGTGTCTAACATCTCCCACTCGGTCAAATGGGATATGCCATATACATTCTCAAGACTCGTTGAATACTCATCTCTTCATACAGGAAGTGAGGCGTGTGACCAGACGAGAAAAGTATAAAAGGGTAGGAGTGCTATATCAAATACCATCTACCAACATAGCACGTCCTCATTAGTCAAAAAACTCGTCTATGCCCCAGACATTGTGATTACATCAATTTAAACATCTTTAACCCCTCATAAACGATGTTTAAACCCCAATCAGTTTACGTGCTCAAGATCAACCTTTTGAACCGCGTGTTCAATATGATCGTCCGGACATTGAGTCACTAAACAGAGATGTATATCATAATTGTCTTCTTTAGACCCTCATGCCAAATATCTTTAGATTAACAGCTTTCCCAACAATGCTCCGCTAGGCTGACTGTAAGTGCAAAGCCCTTAGGTCGGCATGTCAAAGTAGCATCATTAATCTTTGGATTCTCGACATAGTTCTAAGTCAGTCACATAGGGCATAATGTGATCACATATTGATCACTAGAACTCACACAGTGATGAAGCAGGGATCATTCAATCACTTTCTGAGGTCGAATTATAGTCACATACAGTATGAAATGTATGCTACGATGGAACTCCCACTCGAATTGGGCATGTCATACTCTAACATCGTACGAATCTTAGTCTAGTTGCCCTCATGGCATCTAACCTGAGTCCTCAAAAGCAGTCACTCTCATAGTGCCTCTTTAAGGTCTCACATTCGGACTTTCACAAGGACATTCGAAGTTATGAACCAAACACTTCGAATTGATCTATATAAAATAGGTCTCATATTAACCGTATGTTAAGGCGATATATTATAACATCATTTGCCACCCCCTTTAAGTGTCAAATACATTATTATCTCATCTTGCTCGCTCATATAACAACAAGGCGAATTACCCGTGTGAGAGGGCCAATTCTAGTCCTTCAGACATCTTTTTAATTAAAATGTATACCACATAATTTTCAATCAATAAACATCCCATAAACTCAACAAGGAATGAAAATGAAAAATATGTATTAAATTCAAAACAATAATGAATATAATAATGTCTGCAAGGTGTTCAAAAATAACTAATCAAATCCTACGAAGCCCTAAACACGTCATATGTTTCGAAAAGTCTCTCTCGGGTCGAGGCTTAGTCATAGGTCAGCTAACATGCTCTCAAAAGAGGGAATATACTTAAGAACCACCTTTCCTTCGTAATCATGTCTCTAGTGAAATGGTACTTAATGTCAATGTGTTTGGTCCTACTATGGTACTTAGGGTCCTTGGCAAACCCTAAAGCGCCATGCTATCACAGTTAATAAGTACAGACCATTCACATTAGGTGTGACATCAAGATGTTGTAAGAACCTCCTTAACCAAATAGCTTCCTGAGCAGCTGAGCAAGCAATGTATTCTGACTCCATCGTGGAAAGGGATATGCTTTCCTGTTTCTTGCTACTCCAAGAAATAGCTCCACCACTAAGCAGAAATGCATAACCTGAAGTAGATTTACGTTCATCTACATCTCCATCCCAATCCGCATCAGTGTACCCTTTTAGGCTCAAGTCCCCACCTCGATAACAAAGAACCATATTTGTCGATCCGCTCAAATATCGAAGAACCCTCTTGACCGCCCGCCAATGTGCAGGCCAGGGTTGCTTTGAAATCTACTTAAAATTCCAACCGCGTGACAAAGGTCAGACGGGTGCATAACATCGCATACATCAAGCACCCAACCGCCACCGCATAAGGGGTGTTAGTCATTCTTCTCTTCTCTTCTTCATTCTTAGGGCATTGGCTTGTACTAAGGATACAACCTTTTTCCATTGGAGTGACAACGGATTTTGAGTTAGTCATACCAAAACGTTCTAAAACTCTCTTTATGTAAGTCTCTTGAGACAAACCAAGAAGTTTCTTTGAACGATCCCTAATGACCTTAACTCCAAGCACATAATTTGCTTCACCCAAGTCTTTCATCTCGAATGATGAAGATAACCACTCTTTAGTGGCATTTATCATCTTCATGTCATTCCTGCAAGTAGTATATCATCAACGTATAATGATAAGATTAAGATCTTTCCCTTGGCCCGTTTAACGTACACACAATGGTCCTCCTCAATCATCACAAAGTCAATTGAGGTTATTGCTTGGTGAAAGCGAATTTACCACTGTCTAGATGATTACTTGAGTCCATATATGGAACGTTTGAGGCGACACACTTTGCGTTCATGTTCCTTGACTTCAAAACCCTCTGGTTGAGTCATATAGATCTCTTCACCTAGTTCCCCATTGAGAAATGCAGTTTTAACATCCATTTGGAAAAGTTCTAAATCCATATGTGCTACTATAGCGAGAATAAGGCGAACTGAAGAAAATCTCACCAACTGGGAGAATGTCTCTTCATAGTCTAGACCCTCCTTTTGGGTATAGCCTTTCTCCACAAGGCGTGCCTTATACTTGTCAATTGATCCGTCTGCCTTGCGCTTGACCTTGAAAACCCACTTGTTTCCAATTGCCTTACGCCCAGGCGGAAGATCAACCAACTCCCAAACCTGATTCTTGTACATAGAGGAAATTTCATCTTTCATAGCAGATGTCCATTCATCACTCTTAGGTGAAGAAATTGCTTCTTTGAATGAAGTAGGTTCACAAGCGTCTAAAGCTTCACATAGAAAAGATTCCCCTTCGATCTCAAATCGACGACGAGGAATTTTTCCACGTTGACTTCTTCGCTCTGGTGGAAGACTCCCACTGGAATCAACATTCCTACTTGGATGATCATCTTGACTCTCATTGGCGACCACAGGCTCAACCGTATGTTGATCCATTTGATCATTAGGTTGAGACAATTCCCTAAAACTGCAATTACTCAAAATTTACATGGCCGAATTCGATGAAATTTTAGTATGTTATTCTACACATTATTATCTACGCATGGATATCAAAAACGCAGAAAACGGACAAGATTTGAATTTCGAAATCATCAAACCCAGTTGGTGAAAAAGTAGATCCGAAAAATTCAAAAAACCATGCAATCAAGACATCAATGGTGAGCATCAAGCTTTGAGGCTCTGATACCAATGAAGGAAAACACATAAGTTATCTACGAGTTCTCGGAATACCTTATAGATTAAATCCGAAGTTCGTTGTGCGGAAGATTTCGCTTGTGCTACGAACCACGATCGTCTTGACTCTGCAATCACCACCTCTTCTCGTCCGATTCAATATCACAAGATGGATATTGAATGTTGTTCCACTCTCAAATCCCAGGCACTTGATGGTTGCCAGAGATAGTATTTCTCAGTGAGGAGTATATGGAATATTACGTGTTGTCTATGTTGGTTCCCATAGAGACCTGATTTATAGAATACTGGTTGGACTAAGTCATAGAGTCTCATTCACATAAGAGTCTCTATTTGACTTATCCTCCAAATTCCCCTTATCCCAGTTTGAACGTATCAGTTAGTTAGGGATAATAAATCACGTGTCTAACAGATACTATATTTTAATAACACATTTCACTTGTTTGTTTACCTTTAAATTTTCAGAAATTACCTTAAAGTCTTAAATGCCCTAAAGTATGATTAATTATATGCTTAAACAAATTTATTCATTGTTTAAATAATATTGTTGCCAAAGCAATTTACGTTATTTAAATACAAATTTGTTAAAGTGATGAATGTAAATATTGATATGTGATAACATGCTTGTTTCCCAAAGGAGACCTTATTATTGACTAAGTATTTACATTCATGGGGTAATAATTGAACTAAACTTTTGGTCATTTTAAATGCTGTGAACCATCCCAAAGGAAGGCGGGCGTTTAAAGTGAATTGTTTATATTCTTTATTGCCGGGGAACAAGTACCTTAAACTTTAGGACACTTTTTGTACTTGATCCGGCCCAAAGGAAGGCAAGTATTTAAAGTGTGTTGTTTAAGCTATTTGTTTACCTTAAGATAAATCAAATTGTGAGTCAATTCGCAATCCAAAGATTAGTCTTGATGTCATGTTGATTATCTTTTATTTTGATGGAATTCATTTGATATAATTAATCATTATGTAGTTTCTTATATATGTTTTATTTCATTCTTGTTCTTCTCCTTCAGATTTGATTAATGCTTCATCCGTAACTACTGCTATAAATGATGCACCTTTGCTTACTGGGACTAAACTTAAAACTTGGAAAAATAATATATCGATGATCTTAGGCAATATGGACATCGATCACGCATTTGGGGAATCAAGTCCCGCTGCTCTCACTAAAGGAAATACCGTTATAGAACGCAAAAATGTTGAGAAATGGGAACGGTTCAACCGCGTGAGTCTAATGATCATGGAAAATTCAGTTTCAGAGACATTTTTGGACAATGCCTCTGAAATCGAAAATGCTGAGTTTTTTTTTTTTTTTGAATTCTTGTGGAAACTTGTTTCCATTCGGTACAAGGGTGACGAAAATCTTCAGGAGTGCATTATCGAATTATTTCATCTTTCGATCAAACTAAAAGCACTTAAGTTAGAGATTTTGGAAGATTTGCTCGTGCACTTAGTTTTGATCTATCTTCCTCCTCAATTTGGTCCTTTTGAAGTGACCTATAAATGTCAAAAGAAAAAGTGAAATATTAATGGATTACTTTCACATATGACATTAGAGGAAGATAGGATGAAATATCTCAAATTAGAAAGTACTCACTCAGCATTTACTTCTTCTCGTGGGATTAAGAGAAGAGGGAAGGAAATTGCGGTTGCAAGTAAGAAGCATAAGGGATCATTTAAAGATCATAAAGTCAAGAAATGCTTCTTTTGCAAGGACCTTACTCGCATGAAGAATGACTACCATAAGTATCGTGAATGGCGAATTCAGGATGGTATGTCATTTGGTCTTGTTTGTACTAAGGCAAATTTGGTTTCAATTCCTTAATATACATAGTGGTTGTATTTGGTGTAACAACTCACATTAGTTCATGTATGCAGGGTTGCCTGAATTACCGAATCCCCAGTGAAGATGAGAAATACATCTATATGAAAGCTGGAAATCCGGTTGAAGTTATAGGCATAGGGACTTTTAGATTAATGTTAAGAACTAGCTATTATTTTGTATTAAATAATACATTAATTGTACCATCTTTTGATGGAAATTAATAGCTATCACAATTTTGGACAAGGAAGGTTACTCTTGTTCTTTTGGGATTAATAAATGTGATCTTTATTTTAAATTCCAAATTTGTCGGTACTAGTACTTTGTCATATATCGATAATCTTAATTTACTTGACACAGTCAAGAAAATGAATGAGTCTCATAATAATGAAATCAAAACTAAAGGCACTAAGCAAAAGTTATCAAGTGAAAATTATTGTATTCTATGGCATAGGCGTTTGGGTCATATCTCCAATGGAAGAATTGATAAAGCTTATGTCGGAGAGAATCCTAAAACAACTTGATACTCCGGATAAAACTTTTGCATTAAGTGTTTTAAAGAATAAATTTACAAACATTAAAGGAAATAGGATCTTTGAGAGTATCAAACGTCTTGGAATTAATTCATATGGACATTTGTGGACCATTCATTAATCCTTCATGGAATGGTCAACAATATTTCATTACGTTCCTGAATGATTACTCTCGTTATGGATACATTATTTTCTTCATGTAAAGTTTCAATCATTGGACGTTTTTTAAGTCTTTTAAGGCATAAGAAAGACTATTAAGAACGTTAAATCCGATCATAGTAGTGAAAACTACGGACGGTATAACGTATTGGGTGAATAACGTCCGGGTCCTTTATACTCGTTATTTTTTGAAGAGTGTAGGATTGTCCCTCACTACACCATGCCGGGCAAACCTAGCATAGTATATTGGAGAGACATAATAGAATCCTTAAGGATATGGTAAGAAGTATGTTTTCTTGTACTTCTTTACCTCACTCATTATGGGCGAAGCATTAAAAACCGCAGCTTATATTCTCAATAGAGCACTTTCAAAAGCTATCGACAAAACCCCTTATGAGTTATGGACGAATAAGAAACCGTCCTTAAATCATCTTCATTTATGGGGTGTCCAGCAGATGCTAGACCTTATAAGGTTTAATGAGGGCAAACTGGACCTAAATACTGTTAGTAGCTATTTTGTAGGGTATGCCGAGAGATCTAGGGGATAAAAATTTTATAACCCGAAAACTAGAACATTTTTTCGAGACTGACAATGTTAGGTTCCTTGAGGATGTTGAATTTAGTGGGAGAAATAGTAATGATTTTGAATTTGAAGAGTTAGAGGAACCACTCTTTGTTCCTCAAACTTTAGTTCTTGTTGAAAATCAAGTAATTGTACCTGAAATTCAACAAAGAACATACAATTCAAAATAATATAGAGACTCCCGTAAATAACGGACAACATGAAAATGTTGGACATAATGAAATTCAACAACCTCAAAATGAGGATGAACCGGCGCCCTTAAGGAGATCTACTAGAGAAAGAAGAAATGTTATTCCGGATATTTATGATATGTATCTTGTGGAGAATGAGGACACCTTAGGTTTAGTGGGAGATGATCTAATCACCTTCCATGAAGCCATTAATAGTTCTTAATTCTCATAAGTGGATCAATGCCATTAATGAGGAGTTAAAATCAATGAAAGACGATGACATTTGGGATCTTGTCCCATTACCTGAAGGTGTAAAACCTATTGGTTATAAATTGATATTTAAAACCAAAAGGGATTAGCAAGGTAATATGAAAAGATATAAGGCACGTCTTGTTACTAAATGATTTACTCAAAAGGAAGGCATTGATTATAAAGAAATATTTTTCCGGTATCTTCTAAAACCTCTTTTATGATCATTATGGCATTAGTGGCACATTATGATCTTGAGCTTCATCAAATGGATGTTAAGACAGCTTTTCTCAATGACAACATTGAGGAAACTATCTATATGAAGAAACCAGAAATGGTGACTAATTCGGATCAAACTAGTCAACTGATTTGTAAACTTAAGAAATCCATTTATGGGCTTAAGCAAGCGTCTCGTCAATGGTACTTAAAATTTAACCAAGTTATTCTTTCATTTGACTTTGAAATGAATCTTGGTGAAGATTGTGTGTACCATAAGTTCAGTGGGAGTAGATTTATTATTTTGGTCTTATATGTGGATTTGAATGATATTTTTCTTACTAGTAATGATAAGGACCTTCTAAAAGAAACTAAAAAATTTCTCAAACAAATTTGAGATGAAAGATCTTGGTAAGACATCTTTTGTATTGGGAATCCAAATTCATCGTGATCATTCACGAGGTATTTTAGGATTATCATAAAAGAGCTATATAGAGAAGGTATTACAAAGGTTTAGCATGGAAAATTGTAAACCACATGACACCCATGTCTCTAAGGGAGATAAATTCAGTCTAAGGCAATGTCCTAAAATTAATTTTGAATCCAAGTATATGGAAAATATCATTTATGCACCGGCAGTAGGAAGCTTAATGTATGCGCAAGTCTGTACTCGTACAGACCTTGTATTTATTATTGGGATGCTTGGTCAATACCAAAGCAATTCGGAAAGAAGAACATTAAGTCGCATCCAAAAGAATGATGAAGTACCTATAAAACATTAAACTACATGCTTATGTATATAAAATCGGATCATTTTGAGATCATTAAGTATTCCGATTATGTTTTAGTGGATGCAAAGATGTCGAAAGACATCATATGGTTATGTCTCTTATTGAAGAGAAATAAGTATAAAATGAATAAATAGATATACAACTTATAGGATCAAACTCCATGTTATTGGATCCATTTTGTAAAGCGTAATCTCTTTTGATGTTTCACGAGCATACTGCTCATATGGGTAAACAATTTTGATAATGCTTAAATCAGTGGGAGTTTGTGTTGTTTTCTATTTTTTGTGTTGTTTTTATTTATATTGATCTCATTTGGTTAAGTAGGACTAGTTGGAGAATATATATATGCGTTCTTCATATATATTCATTAATATTTCATGCTACATATCTATACTTAATCTATGTCATTTAGTTGGATATATATATGTGATTAATGTGGGTTTAGTTGCGAATCAATTACAACGACTGCCCCTTTAGTCCCTATACTTATAAGACTAATGGACGGGATTGTGTTGGATGACAATAAACGTGCACATAAGGGTTGTCATTCATGTTATAAATGATTAAGGAATTTATTTAGTAAAAGATACATATTAATATTAATCCAAGTGGGAGATTGTTAGAATATGGATTAATTAATATGTGTTATTTAATTTCATTTGTTATAATCATTTAATAATGTTAAAGTATAGATAAAATGTGTAGAATTCTATTAGGTGTAAGTACCATTAAATGATGGGCATAATGGTAACTTCACACCATCATCTTTATGAAAGGGTGTAGTCCCTAAATGAAGTGCCCCATGGATTCCTATATAAAGGCCTATCCATCAAGCCTATGAATCTACTAGTTACATCATTTCTCATTCAGTCAAAACTCTTCCTAAGTAATTGAAGATTAAAGAGATTAAGGGCACTCATCATTTAGAAGATCTACTCCTCCCTAATTTGAAGTCTATCTTCTTACTTCATCCTCTTTACTCAAGAACAAGATCAAGAACACAATTATGCATTCTTCAGGTACACGCTTCCGTCTTATTCTTCTTCTCCATCTCTTCTTAATCTAGTTGTGAGTCGGTTCATGGTTAATGAATCGTTTATGTTCCAACATTATCGGCTTACTAATCTTTTAAGAATATTTGATACTTTCAAAATCATTCAACTCTATTTTATTCTAGAATCATGAAATTGAATACTCTCTTCGCCCCATTTATATTGACCACGTTTTAATTTAATAGAAAAAATCAATAAATATTCTTGTTGCACATTTTCAAACTTTTAGTTTTGCGAAAATATAACGAACTGTGAAAAAAGTGTAAAATAAATATATATATTTAGAGACAACGTTTTTTTTTTAAGAAAATTTTCAAAATGCCATCCATTTTGAATAAAAAAGGTAATTCAATTTGAGACGGAGGAAGTACTATGATGATGCCAAAATCGTCAAATCAGTCCAAATCCAAGCGATGAATGCTCCGGTGATTGCAAGGCCTGAAAATAAGAGAAAACACGTAAACTAAGCCGGGGCGGATCCGGCTAAAGGCCCTCCGGCGTGAGAGTAAGTTCACGGTTTGTATATGAGAAACAAAATTGACAGAGTTTCTGTATTGTAAAAAGTAACGTACCAAATAATGAGTCATGGGGCTTGTATTTATAGGGATGGATAGATAGAATCCATGTTGGAGTGAACTTGTAAAGAGATAAGATATAATCCTAAAAGAATTATATCTGTTAAGGAGTCATTGTTTGACTTGAATTGGTGTTGGTAATTGTAATCCTGATTGGATCATGACTGTAGAATCCTTGTTTGATAAGGACTGTGTAATCTGCTAGCCGGAACGCCGAGGAACATAAATGTTTTATCTCGGCCTTGGCAAGTAGGCCGAGGTGAATGATTCTGCTTCCTCGTCATTTGGTGATTGGCCGGCAAAGGAACATGCCGGGATGAACAGATCTCTCTCCTCGTCATTTGATGATATACCGAGGTGAGAACATTTCTTTCCTCGTCATTTGTAACATCTCGGAGTACGACGGCACAAGCATGATGATATAAGGCCGAGATGGATGTTCCTCAGCATACGAGGAAGATTTTCATCGGCCCTAATACTTGATTATTGGATTATGTTTATGGCCCAATCCATTTGGGCCCAACTAGGGCAAGCCCATGTTCGTATCTCGGTTTATACCGTTCAGTGGCCCCCGACTTTCTAGCTCGGCTTAGGACGAGTAGGAAGTCATCTCGTCCTCGGCTTATGGGATACGAACAGGTTTTGACACGTGTCCTCGGTCATCTCTTCATTATCTGACGGTTAATATTCTCATGATTACATGGGGCCCCCCATGTCTTGTCACGCTTTGGAAATCGTTACCAGCATTTAATTTAGGGGGCGCCATACCCGGATTTTAGCTTTTACCCATGGGTTAACCCGGTTTGGTGGAGTATAAAAACTAAACCCCTCTTCATTTCAATCTTTACAAACCCAAATCATTTGAGAGCAAATAGCAAGGTTCAGGCGACAAAACATTCCGGCGATCTTAGTCTGTTCAAACCCAGTTTCCGGCGAAGGTTTATTTCTCCGGCGGCATTGATTTGTTGTGACTCCGACCGTTCTTGTAAACTCAGGTATGAAATTCCTTCCCTTTTATGCATTTTGCTTCTGATTTTGATCATTCTAGGGTTTTTAGGAGAAATTGTGGATGAGTCAAGAAAAGTGAACTGCCATTGTTGAAGATTGAAGCTTTTCTTCATGAATTTCTGTCTTTAACTCCCAAAACTTCAAGTCTTTGATTTTCTTTGCATTTTGTTGAACTTCTTTGAATATTGAATGAACTCCCCCTTTAATCTTTGATTCCCCCTAGAAATGGCTCGTTCTTGGGACCATTCTCCCCGATTCCGTTATGGATACCACACCGGCAATCTGAGGGTTTATCGTAGGGAGAGAGGTCCATGGATGATGCTCACCCTGGATGAAATAAGCAAGAAGTTGAGTGGTTATGGTCGAACTCGGATGTTCCTTCAATACCCAAATTCCACAAGAATAGATAGGATTGCGTCCGATTCTCCCAATATTTTAGTTTTTGAGGATAGGGCCGAGATGATGGAGCACATCGAACTGTTCTACCCGGCCTCAGATCGTGAAATGCGTGAGCGTCTGAGTGGTAAGGCTCCCTCCTCGGCCTTATTAAATGACGAGGAGGGGAATTTCCCTTCCCCGTCATAAATCAGCCATTGACGAGGTAACTAACTTTGTCCCCTCGTCTTTATGCAGATATGACGGGAAGAGAAGAAGAGCCCTCCTCGTCCACCCGCATAGTTGACGCCTTCATGGAAAGTGCCCAGGTTGATGGCCGCCTGGTCCGAAGGAGGGGAGGCCGAGGAGAAGGAAGCCGAGGAAAACAACGGGAGAGGGCTCCAAAGGCCGGGGATCCCATGCTTGAAAAATTATATTCTACGTACGGGGTGGACAAAATCGAATATAGGTTAACTTATATGGGCAAACTCGATCTTAAGACGAAGAAGGAGGAGGAGAGCTTCTATTACAATGAAGACTGTGTGCATTTCTACTTCAAGCAATTTCAACAGGGGCTCCGTCTTCCTTTGGACCCCTTTATTAATGAATTTTTGGACGATGTAAGGGCGGTGTCGGCCATGCTAGGAGCTAATGGTGCCAGGGTTCTTGTTAGCTTCATCGTCCTTTGTCGTAGTCTGGGTTTTGAGCCGACCATGGGCACTTTTCGGCATTTTTACATGGTCCAATTTGTCAAGGAAAGTTGGCTCCTCGTCATTAGGAGCGCACCCAAGAAACCCAAGCTGCTTCTCCCCATGTCTAGCAAAGTTGCCGGCTGGGATAACCATGTTATTAGGGTTGAGAGTCGCCAAGGTTGGGAATTCCAATACCCTAGCAAGGCTCCAACCTCATCAGGCCCTGTCCAGCAATATGAGTGGACCAAGGCTTTGATCAAACGTTTATAGGAATTTGCCGAGGTAGGGCTCCTCGACTGGACGGCGATTGAGTCTTCTGATCACTACTACATCCAGGCAGGTCTGATGCCGGGGAAGAAGGATGGGGTAGCTCCCCTCGTCACCGTTAAAAGAGGAAGGCGTTTTAACGATTGGACTACGCATCCCGGCCTCGTCTTTCATGAGGACTGTCCGAGGTGCAAGATCCCTCCCCTAGATCAGTGTCTGGAGGCAACAAATGTTGTTGGATGTAAATATTTAACTCTTAAATACTTTGCAATTTTTGCGTGTTTATTTCTTCTTCTGCTCATACTTAAACATTTCTTCCTTGCCTTTGCAGTTTTAACCCCTGAAGAAGAAGCAACCCTAACCATGCAGAGACTAAGTCCCATGGAGTTGATAAAACAGAAGAGGAAGCAGAGCAAGAAATCAGGCCTGGTACAGAGGAGAGAAGAAGCCAACACTCGTAATCTCATACTCAGTGTTCAGGGTGATCATCCCCTTCCCCTCAAACTGCACGATGAAGTTAATGCCGAGGAGAATGTGTCCGAGGAGCGGGCAAACCCAGCAACTGGGGAGGGGGATGGCCCCTATGTTGGTGCCGAGTAGGTTGAGGCCGAGGAGACAAGCCTCGTCCCAAGGAAATCTGGCTCCAAAAGATCCCGAGCAGACAGTGCCGAGGAGCCCGTAGCTAAGCGGGCAACTGTTGGTGGGGCTCCCAATGCTGAGGCTCCTCCTCCCTTAACCATCCAGTCCGTCAAAACTTATGAGGAGGCCGACGAGCTAGCTAAGAGCATGGCCATCAACGTTCCCCGTCTTAGGGGTCTTCCTCTGCAAACTAGGGAGGGACCCTTGGTTAGGTTGGGCCGAGCTCCCGTTCAGCGAGCTATGGATGAGGAGGCTTACGAGGCCCTTGTCAAAGAGGCTCCTAGCGAGGATACCTTGCTTTGCCGCAAAGGGCTCTTAGTTGCCGAGGTGAAAGACTCTTCTTCTCGGTCAGTGAGTTTGAGATTTGCTGGGATTTCTAACTTTGATTTCTTTTTCAGTTGGCTTCCGTCACGGCGTACGAGAATGTCTTGGCCAAGACAAAAGCCAGGCGCCTAACTGAGGCCAAGACCGCCCAGGCGAAGAGTGAGGCTGATAAGGCTTCCTTGGTCAAACTTTTGAAGGCCAAGGACGCTGAGCTTGAAGCGGCCAAGGCAAAAGTAGAAGCCGAGGTCCTGAAAGCCGAGGGAGAGAAGACCAAAGCCGAGGAGCAACTCTGGCTAAAAGAAGAAGAGCTTTCTCAGGCAAGGAAGGATAAGGCCGAGGTCCAAACGAGGGCCGATGAAGCTGAAGCCAGGTGCCGAGGGTTAGAAGCTACCCTTCCTGCCAGGGAGGAGGAGGTTGTGGCACGTTTCAAAGAGAGCCCAGCTTTCAAGGATGCCATGATGGCTAGCTCGGCCTTTCAAGATGCCGTGGATAAGAAAACGGCAACCATGTTTGAGGACGGGTATCTCCACCTTGCCCGTAGCATCTTGGCTGACCCCTCCACCGGCTTAGACATTAACAAGGTGGTTATGCTTATTTGCCGGGATCAGTATGCCGAGGAGGTTAGGGCTCTCCACCACTTGGTTCCCTTCTCTGATTATAACTTGGAATTAATAGCCGAGAAAGATGCCCAAGCGTGCCTAGAAGTGTGGAAGCCGGCCTCTGTAGTCCCCGGCAATATCAAAGCCTTGGTGGAGGCGATCCAGGATGAGGGAGAGCCTGAGGTCATGGAAGCTGAGGTCGAGGGAGGAGAGGCCGAGAGGACTGATGCCCAAGCTGATCAAGCCGTTCTTCCTCCCCCTGGCACTATGACAGATCAATGGCTTGAAGAGCCCTTCAACGATGGCCAGCATACATAGGATAGATTTTGCTTTTTGTAATAGATGGTAGGATTTGTAATTTTCTTAGAAATTCAATGAAAAAATCCTTTTGTCTTTGTTTATGTTGTTCCAATGAGTTGTTTGTGTTTCTGTATGCCAGGCATAGGCACTGGATTTGTGAAGGTGGGATCCGAGGAGGGTCCCTCGTTCCTTAATTGTTAAGCAATTGATTAGGCCGAGGAAGGACTCCTCGGCTTTTTAACTGTGCTCTATGTTGTGTGGGCTGAGGAAGGACTCCTCGGCTTTAACTGTTAGGTGATTTCTTCTTTTTCGTCTCCTTATGCCGAGGAAGATGACTCGTGCACAGGTTTCAGACGTGATGCCTTTTAGTCGTAGTGACAAGGTGTTTCCTTGTCTTGACGTGAGGCAAGTCATCAGGCCAAGGAGGACTCCTTGGTCTTGACTGTGATTTATAATCCTAAATCAAGGCGGACCCTTGTTAGGATGTAAAGTCATTAGGCCGAGGAGGACCCTCGTCTGATCAAGTTATTGGTAATCCTAAATCAAGGCGGACCCTTGTTAGGATGTAAAGTCATTAGGCCGAGGAGGACCCTTGGTCTTGACTGTTATTGGTAATCCTAAATCAAGGCGGACCCTTGTTAGGATGTAAAGTCATTAGGCCGAGGAGGACCCTCAGTCTTGACTGCTATAATGGTAACCTGGAATCAAGACGGACCCTTGTCAGGAAGTAAGGTAAGCCATTAGGCCGAGGAGGACCCTCGGTCTTGGCTGTTGGGAACCCCTAGTCATTGAGTCAAGGCGGACCCTTGTCAAGACATAAGGTATATGTTTTGAAGACTCGGGGATGAGATCCTCATCTTCCGGTGTTTGTGTGAAGAGTTGATAGTTGCTTTGCATGTCGGAAGAAACTGCTTTCGTAAGACTGAAACGTGATTACATCGAACTGCAATCCTATCAACTAAAAAACAAAAGACAGGAAACAAGAGACTAATCTATCGCAAAATAAACTAGACTAGTGATAATATTTTCTAAGGTTGTCAGAGTGCCACGGATGTTTGAGATCTTTCCCCTCCTTGGTTCTCAATCTGTAGGTCCCTTCACGAATGACTTGAGTGATGATATAGGGGCCTTCCCAGTTTGGGGAGAGCTTGTTCTGTTCTGCCTTCTGACCGGTTGCCTTGATTTTTCTAAGTACCCAATCGCCAATTTGGAATACTCTTCTGACGACCCTCTTGTCATGATATGCCTTGGTTCTTTATTTGTAATTTACCATCCTCATCTGTGCATCTAGTCGCTTTTCATCTATCAGGTCTAGGTCCAAGAGCCTATTAAACTTGTTTACTTGCTCATCATAGTGGGAGTTTCTTACAGTAGGGATGGCCATCTCAGCTGGTGCCATAGCCTCAGAACCAAAGGTCAGTGCGAATGGGGTTTCCCCGGTTGGCCCCCGGGTGGTTGTGCGAAATGACCCTATAAGGCTAGGGGAAGTTCGTCCAACCATCTACCCTCGCGTCCCTCAAGGTTCTTGGTAAGGGCGGTTAGGACCAGTTTATTGGAAGCTTCTGCTTGACCGTTGCCTTGGGGTCTGCTAACTGAGGACTTTGCATGGCATACTTTGACTCTTCCCAACTCTGTAGTGAATGCTGTAGAGAATTGTAGTCCATGATCGGAGACAATTGTATGTGGAAGGACAAATCTGCACCAGATGTTGTCGTGGACGAAGTTGATTGCGTTCTCTTCCGTTATCTTGGCCAATGCCTTTGCTTCTATCCACTTGGAGAAATAATCAACAGCTACTATGACGTACTTGCAATTACCACGGGCGGGAAGGAAGGGTCCGATGATGTCGATCCCCCACATATCAAATGGCCACGTAGGTATCACAAGTGTTTGTTCAACTGCTGGTAGTCTAGGAATGTCGGAGAATATTTGGCATTTGTCACATTTTCTAACGTAGGCGTGCGCGTCTTCCCTTAGGTTTGGCCAGTAGTAACCTAGCGATATGATTTTGTCGGCTAAGGTTCTGGCCCCCGGGTGTCCGCCGCAAACACCTTCATGTACTTCTGCCAAGAGGTTCTCAATTTCCTTGGGATAGACACACCTTAGCAGGGGCTTCGTGAAAGATCTTCGGTAGAGGACTCCATTCATCACAACGAACCTTGGGGACCTCTTCTTGATAAGCTTAGCTTGAGCTTCATCTTCAGGGAGTTTCTCCTTCTCAATGTATTCAATGTAGTCATCGATCCAACATCTCTCCTCTTCATCTAGGAGCATGATTTGTAGTCTTTCGTACGCAGGTTCCTCGGCATAAACTACGTATGGACTGGTCTTAGATGTAGACATGTCCATGGTTGCTAGTTTAGAGAGAACATCTGCGACTTGGTTATCTTCCCTGCCTATTTGCTTCGAGTTTGAAAAATTCCATCTTCTTTGTCATGTCCGTGACTAGGTCTCTATACTTGGCAAGGGTGGGGTCTTGGGTGCTATACTCTCCCTTTACTTGTTTGACAACGAGTTGGGAGTCACAGTAAAGCCGCCACCTTAGTTGCTCCATGTAGGAGGCCAACTCAATGCCAAATATTAAAGCTTCATATTCGGCTTGATTGTTGGAGGCAGTGGAACTTGAAACGGATGGCGTCTTGCACAAAGTGTACTCTCCTTCCGGGCTTGCTAGTACAATTCCAGCTCCGCTTCTTTCTTTTGTAGCCGATCCGTCGGTATACGGGATCCAACAGCTTGGATGAGAGTTCAATGGAAGAGTCTTTTCCTCCTGCGTTTTGCTTCCGGAGGTGGGGAGATGCTCACCCATAAAGGCAGCCTCGACCATGAAGTCAACCAAAGGCCGTGCCAGAGGGTCTTCCTTGGTTGGTAGGTGATATCAAACTCGGTAAGAGCGATGGACCAATTAAGGAGACGCCCGGAGCCGTCCAACTTATGTAATATCTTCTTCTGTGGTTCATTCGTATAGACGGTGATAGGATGTGCAGAAAAATAGGCACGTAATTTCCTTGATGCAATGACTAGCGCGTACGCTATCTTCTCCACATTAAAGTATCTGCTTTCCACGTCGGACAGTGCCTTAGAGACATAGTAGACGGGCTTCTGTATTCCTTCGTCATTCCGAACTAGGACAGCTGCGACAGCATGATCAGTGGCAGCTAGGAAGACATATAGCATCTCATCGGTAGTCGGACTGCTGAGCAAGGGAGGGGAACCCAAGTACTTCTTCAACCGGAGGAATGCTTCAGAGCATTCGGGAGTCCAGGAGAAGCTCTTGGTACCCTTCAATACCTTGAAGAAGGGCAGTGACTTTTCGGCAGATTTGGCGATGAATCTTCCAAGGGCCGCTATTCTTCCATTTAATCTCTGAACCTCCTTGATGGTGGTAGGTTCCTTCATGTCGATGAGTGCCTTGATTTTTTCAGGGTTGGCCTCTATTCCCCTTTGAGATACCATGAAGCCTAGGAACTTTCCCGCCGTTACTCCAAATACGCACTTGCTTGGATTCAGCTTCATGTTATTAGCTCGGAGGTTGTTAATTGTCTCTTCCAGTCGAGCGTGATCGCCCTCCTTGGTCATTATGACCATGTCATCAATATAAGCTTCCATGTTGCGACCTATTTGAGCTTCAAATACTTTTTTCACCATTCGTTGGTACGTGGCACCCGCGTTCTTGAGCCCAAAGGGCACAATGATGTAACAGTAATTTCTCCCAGGTGTTTGGAAGACCGTCTTCTCGATGTCCTCTTCCGCCATTTTTATCTGATGATAGCCTGAATAGGCGTTTAGGAAGCTGAGAGTTCGGTGTCCAGCAATGGAGTCAACCAACTTGTCAATTCTGGGGAGAGGATAGCTGTCCTTGGGGCAGGCCTTGTTCAGATCGGTGAAGTCTATACACATACGCCACTTCCCATTTTGTTTCTTCACCATAACTACGTTGGCCAACCAAACGGGGTACTTGACTTCACGAATTATTCCGGCGCTAAGTAACTTCTGCACCTCTTCCTTAATAGCTTCCTCCTTGTCCTTTGCGAAATTTCTCCTTGTCTGGGAATTGGTTTTCGCCAAAGGATCAACTTCTAGGCGGTGGAGGGCTACTTCTTCATTGATCCCCCTCATGTCTTCGACTCTCCAAGCAAAGACGTCAAGATTGTTTTTCAAGAGGGAGATGATTCTTTCTTTCTCTTCTGGAGATAGTTGGCCCCCGAGTTTAATTTTTTGTTCAGGATAGTCAGGATTGATGACTACCTCTTCCTGCTCATCTACAGGCTTCATTTCAGGATCGTCTCGAAATTCTAGAGACTCGATAATAATTTCTCTTATTCTCCTCCCTTCGTTGTCGTTCACATTGAGGCCTTCTTCCTCCATAAGTTTATCAACGTCGGGAAGATTGACCTTTCCTAGGTCATGGTTGGCCCCCGAGTTCTGGCCGTTGATGAGAATAGGATCTTCCTCGGAGACGGGCGGAACTATGCCTTGGTCATCTGCAATTTCTTGGACCATAGACTCTTCCTCAGGTACAGGTAGGACTATGCCTTGGTCATCTGCAATTTCTAGGACCATAGGCTCGTCCTCATCATCAAGCACCTCACGGATATAGCTCATTCTGGAGCTAGTTTCGGTGGTTTTCTGAGACTTTGAGATCTTGATGTTTTCCTCGGGGGTATCTATCTCCACACTTTTGGATTTCTTTCTGCTCTTCACGACGTGTTCCAAGAAGTCTTTGGGGGTTGCCCTTACACATCCAATTCCAGCACGAGTGGGAAATTTAACTCGTTGGTGGGAAAGGGAGGCCACCATCCCAAGTTTAGCTTGACTTGGAATGCCTATGATTGCATGATAGTCACTAGTCAAATCCATGACTACGAAATTGACTGTCGCCTTGGCTAGGAAGGGATGTTCACCGACTTCAAGTTCTAGTTCCACGGTCCCCTTAGCTCTAACCTTATGGTTGGTGAATCCTCCGAGCCTACCATGATATGGTTCCAGTACAGTGTCTTTCAATCCCATCTGTTGGAAAGCGGAATAATACAGAATGTCACGGGAGGCCCCCGTGTCCACAAGTAATCTTTCCGATTCCACATTGTCAATTCGATCCTTTATCACCAAGGGTTGTTCACGGGCAAGACGGCTCCTCGGCTCGTTGGGTGAAAAACTGATGACCTCTTCCGCCTTATGAATCCAAGCAGGCACGTGGTACACCTTGCTTAGTTCATGAATCTGGTCCCTCAGCTTTCTGGTGGAAGTAACTTCTTCACGGATCACATGCAATTTGGCCCTGGGAGGCCTACGTTCTCCGTCTTCGCTTTTGTCGTCATCTTCACTTTCCTCCTCCTTTCGCTTCCGCTTTCCATCCTTCTTCATGACATAACGGTCCAGTTTTCCCTCGTCGACCCATCGTTGTATTATCCTCTTGAGGGCCCAACAACCATCCGTGGTGTGGCCATTGTCTTTGTGGAAATCACAGTATTTTGAAGCGTCACGAGGGTACTTTGGTTTATCACTTAGCGGACGGGGAGGTGGAAGATTTACTACCGCATGATTTACGAAATGGGTTTGGTTAGGGGTGAACACCTCGGGTTTTACGTGCCTCTTGTTCTGCTTCTTCCCCTTGGATCCCTTACCGTTCCCATTATCATTACGGCGAGTGCCCGTTGCTTACATTTACGCCTTGTCGGCTCCCTTTTCTTTGTTTTATCTTCGACCATGGAAATGGCATAAGCCACCTTGTATAATTCGGACTTGGATTTAGGTTCCCGGGCTGAGAGTTCATAGATGAGGGGACCAGATTTTAACCCAGAGTTGAAACAAACAATGACCTCCCTGTCAGTGAGGCTCTCTTCAACCTGGTCTGCCATTTTTCGGAACCGGTTGTAGTAGCTGAGGGTGGTCTCTCCCTTTCCCTGCTCGATGTTGGCCAAGTCGGCCAGTCTCATCTTCCTCTTACCAGCAGTGGCAAAGTGGTCCAAGAACATTCTCCTCATGCCCCTCCAAAGAATCGATGCAACCTCTTTTAAGCTCACGGAACCGTGTCAAATCTTTGTTAGGAGAAGGTGCTCGCGAAAGCTTTACAGAGCAAGTCATCAGCAGTGGTGAGGAGATTCATGGTTTGTTCAAAACCTTGCACGTGATCTTTTGCATCAGTGGTGCCGTTGTACTTTTCGAAATTCGGGAGCTTGAGGTGAGGATTGGGTGGTGCCGCAGTTATCCTCAAGGAGAACGGACGAGTTGCCCAGTCATAGTCATCGTCATTGAACTTCTTTCCCATCTCCATGTCATCCAGTCTTTGCTTCAACAGCTCCCATTGCTTGGTTTCCACTCCCCTGTCGCTGCTAGAGCGGGTGCTTCGTTGGGAACTTCTGGTTGATTTATCCTTGGGGTGACCATTCACCCTACTGTGCTCCGCGTCATGTCGGTGGCTATCCCGTTTGGATGGGGCCTTATCACACCTTGGTTCCAAGTCTTGGCCACCAAGTATCATCTTATACGGCTCGGGAGTTCTAGGCCGCACAAACTCTCGGTGCCGAGGACGAGGAGAATCTGGTCGACGATGACGAGGAGAATCTGTTCGACGGGGTCGAGGAGAATCATGGCAAGATCGACGAGGACGAGGAGAATCAGGACGCCGAGGTGCTATGTCTAACTGAGGTGGTGACATTCGCCTGTTTAGGCGAGCCTTGTTCTTAGGTCCCTTGAGTTCACCTCCTCTTCCACAGGAGTTAATTGGCTTCTCGGGTCAACCACTTGATCCTTCTTCTTGCGTCATGCCGAGGACGGGTAGGTTCTCGGGGGCTTGCTTTGTTGGGTCGAGCAGGTTCGAGGGGAGGAGCTCGGTGCTCACCTTGTTCCCTTCCAAGAGGGTTGCCCATAGATGGCCTAATGAATTCAGCCATGGAATGATGCGGGTCCAATTGCAAAAGAGCAGCTTGTGTTTCATACATCCTTTGCAATGTCTCCATTTGTTTATGTAACAAAGAGCGTCGGTCAACGGGTTGAGTTCCTCCTACTTGACCGGCGTCGGCATTCTTTGTCTTCTTCCTTCCCACTTGCTTCCCGCGAGCACGAGTAGGACGAGAAGCTCGGCCACCCTCTCCCTCGGCATTCGCCGACCCTTGGAACGAAGAGTCATGGCAAGGGGAGGAGGGGCGTCGGGCGAGGTAGAGGAGGAGGAGGAGGTAGCTCCTCGACACTGTGTTAATCCCATTCACTTGGGTTTGATCCTCGCGATTACGCTCGTAAATTGTCCGTCCATTGCAAATCAATCAACAAATTATCAATTAAGCGAATTTCCCAAAAAATCACAATTTCCAATCAAATTCGGAGCAGAATTTGACGCAAACTAAGAAACTGCAATTTGGCAACTTCGACAATACCAAATTTTCCGACCAAAATTGGGACAAAATTCCAACGCTAAAACGATTTCAACTAAATCTGGGCAAATTCCTTTGAAATTTGCGGATTCGGCCAAGTCGAAACAGAGCTAAACGGCCCAGAAATTTCCGTTCAAACTAGAAAATTTCCGGCAGAAAACAGGCTTCAGGCGACTTTTCCAGGCCAAACAAAGGGTGTTTGAAATGATTTCCCGGCAATGAAACCAATTGATGATGCCAAAATCGTCAAATCAGCCCAAATCCAAGCGATGAATGCTCCGGTGATTGCAAGGCCTGAAAATAAGAGAAAATACGTAAACTAAGCCGGGGCGGATCCGGCTAAAGGCCCTCTGGCGTGAGAGTAAGTTCACGGTTTGTATATGAGAAACAAAATTGACAGAGTTTCTGTATTGTAAAAAGTAACGTACCAAATAATGAGCCATGTGGCTTGTATTTATAGGGATGGATAGATAGAATCCATGTTGGAGTGAACTTGTAAAGAGATAAGATATAATCCTAAAAGAATTATATCTGTTAAGGAGTCATTGTTTGACTTGAATTGGTGTTGGTAATTGTAATCCTGATTGGATCATGACTGTAGAATCCTTGTTTGATAAGGGTGTAATGTCGCTAGCCGGAACGCCGAGGAACATAAATGTTTTATCTCGGCCTTGGCAAGTAGGCCGAGGTGAATGATTCTGCTTCCTCATCATTTGGTGATTGGCCGGCAAAGGAACATGCCGGGATGAACAGATCTCTCTCCTCGTCATTTGATGATATATCGAGGTGAGAACATTTCTTTCCTCGTCATTTGTAACATCTCGGAGTACGACGGCACAAGCATGATGATATAAGGCCGAGATGGATGTTCCTCAGCATACGAGGAAGATTTTCATCGGCCCTAATACTTGATTATTGGATTATGTTTATGGCCCAATCCATTTGGGCCCAACTCGGACAAGCCCATGTTCGTATCTCGGTTTATACCGTTCATACTACTTTGTCCCAAAATAAATTTCCAAATTTACTGGAATAATGAATATTCATTTCAGGAGGACAGATTGACTAAGTCTTGTTTGACTTTTCTTTCTTATTTTTCTTATTTGTTTAGATTATTTGTTCTAAAACCTTTAATTCAAAATCAAAAAAAAAAAATATATCAAAATCTCAGTGTGGGCCATGCCACACTCATACATACATAGCTCCGCCCCTGTACATACTGCATATACATATATGTGTGTGTGTGTCTGCATTCCCGACTCAAATTAAGTCGGGATGTTAAGCAATTTCCAAGTGGCCAAAGACCCTGGTTTCAATTATAAAACCAGCAAAAGGATACACATGAGTTTACGATCCGGTATCCTTTTTCTGTATGAAAGGTCAGGAGTTCAATTTTCACCAAATACACTTTAAGTGTCAATATTGTAATAGCTTAAAACATTTATTATAAAAAAATGAGGTGCGGGGGGTGTTGATTTTTAAACTATGGTGACAAGCTATAGGCAGAAATTTGCATGAGATCCAAATGGAATAACAATGATCATACCCCATCCAAAAAGTTAACATAAGTAACAAAAGTTAACAAAAATCATACGTAAATTATGCAAATTCATCGGTCCAGAGCTCAACTCCTGCTCTTTTTCATAAAATTGTGGTATGACATGGCCAATTGAGATGTGGATCGATGAATTCCCGATAACTACATAAGATTTTTGTTAACTTTCATTACCTTTTTGTTAACTTTAGTAACTTCTGTCAGTTCGTATGGATGGAGTCAAATGATGGAGACTAATGAACGTGTAATTTATGTAGGGACTGAATTACAATAGGAGTGTGTGAAATCTCTCTTTCAAGTTTCAACTATATATAAAAAGGAATTTGAGTGTACTGTACAGAGTGTGATTCTAATACATAACATAAAAGAGAAAAAGGAAACATTTTTGTATTTTTGTTTGATTTAATGTCTTTGAATTTTGGGACGCCTAACTTAGTGGATTGAACGAGCAAACGAAGTAATTCCTGACTAGGAGCAGCTGCAGGGACAAGGAGCAACAAGGCAGCAAAGGCCAAGGGCCAAGCGTTGGCCGACCAACAGTTGTGGCAGACGCCCAAGACCTGCGCCACAAGAGTTGTGGTCGTGGCCGAGCTAGGGCAAGCATATAGGGTCAAGGCCAGGCTGCTCTGGTTGGGCAGATCAGGCGCAGCAATTGTGGCCATCGCCTGGAGTGGCTGCCTGGTTTGGTCGAGGAGTGCTGGCCGAGAGTTTTGGGCCTTTGCTGGCAGGTTGTCTTATTGACCAAGAATTGAGGAATCCTTTTAGATTAGGGTTAGGATATTTAGGAATGTATAAATACTCTCATTCTCCCTAACATAATTAGATTAATTTTTTAAGTGATATAGATCAATAATTCTAGGTTTTACAAGTTCAATTGCTTATTTGATTCTCTCTAGATTAGTTTTGGCACTGGTGAGAATTTTCGTGATCAAGAATTTGTTTACTAGATTTAAAGATTGTATTACGTGATTTCCAAATAATAATAATATTCTCTTTCTTTACGTGAAAATAGCCAATTTGAAAAAACACGTATATCTTATGTTCGTGTGTGCGGTATGTTTGTGATTGCTATTTTCTATGCCTGGTTTTTATAAAAAAATTACTTATGCAAATTATATATATATTTCACCAATATAAGAAAAAGAACCGGTTCGACTAAGTTTAGAAAAAACGTGATTTCATAATATGCAATGATATATTATTAACCGTATCTTATAACAAACACGGGGTTGTAGCATCGTAATTAATTGAAACTTACTATAACACATTGACACTCTTTAATCTTGACGCTTTCTTTCCACGTTTTAATTTTTTCATGAACCGTGCTATCTAAAAAAATCGTTTTCCAATTATTTTTTAAAATCTGATTTCCATAAGGATCACTCATCTATTTTTGATTTATTATGTTTAAAAAGTGATGAATACCAATTAAAATTAGAAAGTATGAGAACATCTCCAACGATATTCTAAAATTTTAAAATAGAGCATTATTTTGCTTCAATCGTACTCTAAACCTTGCTCTATTATGAAGCAACTCTATTTCTTGCACCAAATTCTATTTCTTGTACCAAATTTGGTGCAAGAGATAGAGCTACGCTATATCGTTTTCCTCTCTATTTTTTTAAGAAAATCTTTTTATTTTATTTTCGATATATATGAAAATATTTTATGATATAACATATAAATAACGTAATATATTTATATAAGTGAAATAATAATGAATATTTTTATTATATTTTTATTTGACATAAAATTTAAAGTAAATTATTGGAGAATTTTGATGCAAAAATTGCAACATTATAAAAAATAATGCAAATTTTGCTACAAACCATTGGAGATGGTCCAAAAGGAGGCATAGTAAGAAGGTACGAATTTGAATTCAATTACTTCCTCCATCCCCCTTAAAGATATATTTAAATTTTTTTAAAATTTTAATTACTAACTTTAGTCAAAATTTAAGGAAAATTTAGTTTCGAGAAAACGTGTTTTGAACCGGACGGTTAGACATGTTTAAAAATATCCGAAAATCGACGGGTAAAACCGGAAACCGAGATCCACTAGAACCGGAAACGCGGAAGAATCGGGAACCGTGGGAACCGTAACCGCCGGTTCCAAGTTTCAAATACGGGTCCACCATTTTCAGAATTGGAAACCGTGAATCGTGGAACTGTGCCTTTGGAACCATGTAACGGCTAATTTTGTTATTATTTAGTTAATAAACTAACTAAATTCGTTAAAAAAATTACCAAATTTGTTAAAAACTAACACTTTCGTATAAAATCTATTTTTTAAATGAATTTTGTTACAAATGTAATGGATTTTGAAATTTTATTAATTATTTAACTATTTTCAATTATATCAAATATATATATATATATATATATATATATATATATATATATATATATATATATATATATTCAAAAACTTGTAAAAAACGCATTTTTTGTTAACTTAACAAAAAACGTGTTTTTGACCCGCGGTTCAATTTAACGGACGGTTCATACGCTTTTCCGGTCCGGTTCAATTTCTCGCGGCGTATTTGATTTTTGATTTCCTCATTTGTGCCCTTCAATTCGATTTTTCGTAGTTTCATCATCTCCGAGCTGTTGCGGCGTATCAATTTCGACCTAGTTTCATCATCTCCGAGCTGTTTTCATTCGTGTTTTTACTTGTTAACCGACATTATGACCGGTCAATCCAAATAAATCAGGAGCAAGCAGCGTAACGAAGGTATAATTTTACTTGTTTTCAGTCATATTGTACTTCGATTTCAAATCAGTTGCACTGGTACTTTAGAAAACACAAGCAAACATAAGCAAATGTTGGCTCTATTGAAACCCTAAATATAAGAAAATATAAGCAAATGTTGGCTCTATTGAAACCCTAAATATGGCACTTTAAAACCGTTGCACTGTCACATTTACTTGCACTTGCACTATCGAAACAGTTGCACATTCACATTTAATTGTAAACATAAGCAAATGTTGGCATTATAGATAACACTGGCTCTTTAAAACCGTAACACTGGCACTTTCAAAACGTAAAACTGGCACTTTGAAACCATAAAACTGGCACTATGAAATCATAACACTGGCACCTTGAAATCATAACACTGACACTTTGAAATCATAACACTGGCACTTTGAAATCATACTGCTGGCACTGATGTAATGTTTTTTTATATTTATTTTCAGTTTTATCAAAGCGTAAAAGAGTTGTGGATGATGATGATTTTGATATCACTAGTAAGAGGCCTAAAGGGGGTGATAAATTTGAGCATTCGTGTACTCCCAAAAGACTCGTTGAGCTCTGTTTAACTCCAGAATAGAAGAGAGATGTTAGGGCTATTGGATTTGGATCTCTGTTGAATCTTGAGGTTAGGGTATTGCCGCTTAGGCTTGTTCAATTTCTTGTTTATAGATTTGAACCAATAACGAGGATACAACAAATTAATTCATCAGAGAAATATGTTATTACAACATCAGATGTTTATGATATATTTTGTCTACCTAGGAATGTTGCAAAGTCTAAGATAAGTCGATCATCCAACACAAATATGGAATTGAGAAATCGATATTTTGAGGAATTTTGGCGTACTAAAGATGGTTTTCCTGCCTATAAACTTTTGAAACGCATTTTTGAATTACATCAAGGTGGGGATGAATTCAAACCATTCATGCACTCCAAGGTGTATACACAGACAAGGCACGACATGGACCAAACTAAAAACCAACCGGGTCTCGGACAAAGTGTGTCACGGACAAGTGCATGATCAACACGAGGCTCCAAGAGATGTTTGGGTAGTCCCGTGCTCGCACCGAGAGGCGTAATAAGGCCAAACGGGCTGCTACTGGGATTTTCCCGGGTAAAGGACGTAGTGTGCAGTGTAAGGCCAAGTGCGCGTAGTGTGCGGACAGTCTATCTTCTTTTTCTGAGTAAAATAGAAATTTTCACATGTGTCTTAAAGAGTATGATGCATGCAAAAATTTTGAAAATGATTTTTTTTTTTTGAAATTTTTTTTTTTGAATTTTGTTTTTTGAAATTTTTTTTTTTGAATTTTTTTTTATTTTTTTTTGAAAGCAAATAAACACATAAGCACAAAATTCAAACAGTTAAGGAGATGGGTCCGACAGTCAAAATTTTAATTTTTTTCGAGACGGCCAAAATAACACGAAATGGGAAAAATACACACACACATACAAATGGTTTCAAGTGCCAGGACGAAATTTTGACCACAAAAGCTTTTCTTTTTTTTTTATAAAATGATATCGGTACGTGGCTTTGTTAGACCATAATTTATCTCAAGCCCCGGGTTAGGAAGCGGTACAGGAAGTTTAATGGTTTCCACCTATATACCAAATATCATTTTTTTATTATTTTTTTTTTGAAAAAAGATAAAGCTTATTTTTTAAAAGTCCCCAGCGGAGTCGCCACTGTGATGATGCTACGATTTTCAATTTTTTGAAAAATCAAACGGAGTGGCCACGCCGTTTTTAGTTTAAGGGCCAAAACTTTGAAAAAATGCCCAAAATTAGAGAAAATGGGTTCGGAGGTCACGTTACATTCCGGAAAGAACGTTAGGGTTCACCCGAAATGCCTCGTAAAACGAGTCTTCCTAATTTAAAACCATTTGTGTGTGTGTGTGTTTTGCAAAAGAAATTTTCTGAAAATGAAGTTTTGACTTGACTGGACTGAAATTTACCAAAACAATGTGCTTCTGTGAGTGAAAAATGACAGAAAAACAAAATGTCCGTCCCTTACATTCTTATCCGCGCGTATCAGAGCGAGGTTCATTCCTGTCCGCGCGGATGGGACCTTAATATTCTTTTTTTGCAGCTTTCCAGTCTGATTCTGTAAATTTCAGAATATAAACTGGAGTTACAGAATCAGAACTGGAGTTCTTGCAACTGAAAGTGTTTAAAAAATATTTTTGGGATTTGCATCCATGTTTGTCCCCACTTTCCTTAGGCTTTGATTAGTGATCACTAAACATGATTAGTGGTGATCTACTATATCAAGCCATCCTTAGGGTACATTAGGACTTGAAAGCATTTCATTTGCTTAGGATGGGGAGATTTAACATAAAACAAAGATTAATGTATGAAAATTAACTTTAGGTTAAGGGTGTATCAACTTTACCCTTTTTGTAACCTATAAACCTTAATGATCTTCATCCATGGAAATTGTTCCAAGGTGAAGATCTTAGGTTAGGAAAAATATTTTTAAGGAAGTAAAGACAATTTAGACCTTTTAAAATGATCATCCATGGAAATCTATTTCAAGGTGACTACATTTTAGGTCAAGTAAGTAACAATAACACCAAAAGAAAGTGAAGGTAAGAATATGGACCATTTAGTGTGATCATCCAAGGAGATGAACTCCAAGGTGACCACACTTTAGGTCAAGAGACCAAGTAACAACTAGTTAATGTAAGAAGAGGAGGACAACAAACTAAGAGAATGTAGATCCTTGTAGAGAATCATCCATGGAGATGAACTCCATAGAGATCCTCTTGGATCTAGAACAAGAGATGAACAATGAGCAATTTACATCTTTAAAATGTGAGATGTATGCATGGATGTGGGAGATTAAGGTAAGGAGAAGGAGGGTTTACCAATGGTTGTACCCTATCTTCCTTGAATTTGTATTTGGGGCTTGAATTTGATCAAGATTTGTGTTGGAATTTTGTGTTTTTGCTTGGTGTATAAGCTGTTTTCTGGATATTTTACGAATATAACAGTAAGGGTTTGAGCTCTTGTCTTGTTAAACTGAGAGAGAATGATTTAATTTATAGGCAGATTTTAGGTTACAAACATGTCCGCGCGGATAGGACTGAGGTCCTCATTTTCGTCCGCGTGGATGGTAATGTAGGCGTGCCTGACTCTGCAAAAAGCAGTTTTGACTGCTTGCATTTAATGTAAAGTAAGTCAATTTCTTGGAAATGACTCTTCAAATCCGGTTTTTGACCTATTTTTGATATTTCTATAAGGCCCTTTTTGTTTAAATTGCCTTAGGAAATGACCAAAATGCCCTTGACTGTCCATTCGACGTGGAAGTCGTTAAATTGGGCTGAAGAAACATTGGCGGTTCAGATTGGGACACTTACAACTACATAAGATTTTTGTTAACTTTCATTACCTTTTTGTTAACTTCTGTCAGTTCGTATGGATGGAGTCAAATGATGGAGAAGATTTTTGTTAACTTTCATTACCTTTTTGTTAACTTCTGTCAGTTCGTATGGATGGAGTCAAATGATGGAGACTAATGAATGTGTGTGTATCTATAATACAATAGTTAAAAGTGCTCCGAAATACAAGAGCAAGTAAAATTTAGATTTAAATAATGCACCCTTAAAAAAAAACGAAAATGAGGAAACGAACGAGTAATTTATGTAGTGACTGAATTACAGTAGGAGTGTGTGAAATCTCTCTTTCAAGTTTCAACTATATATAAAAAGGAATTTGAGTGTACTGTACAGAGTGTGGTTCTAAGACATAACATAAAAGAGAAAAAGGAAACATTTTTGTATTTTTGTTTGATTTAATGTCTTTGAATTTCGGTACGGCTAACTTAGTGGATTGAACGAGCAAACGAAGTAATTCCTGACTAGGAGAAGCTGCAGGGACAAGGAGCAACAAGGCAGAGCATTGGCCGACCAATAGTTGTGGCAGACGCCCAAGGCCTGCGCCACAAGAGCTGTGGTCGTGGCCGAGCTAGGGCGAGCTCATAGGGTCAAGGCCAGGCTGCTCTGGTCGGGCAGATCAGGCGCAGCAATTGTGGCCATCGCCTGGAGTGGCTGCCTGGTTTGGTCGAGGAGTGCTGGCCGAGAGTTTTGGGCCTTTGCTGGCAGGTTGTCTTATTGACCAAGAATTGAGGAATCCTTTTAGATTAGGGTTAGGATATTTAG
>JAFEMH010005392.1:67500-164798 GCA_022495995.1 Adenophora triphylla var. japonica
TGACTAATCACCAGACGCCTAATCGTCCTGATCCTATACGAGGAGGGATTTTTGCGGACGATATGGGGTTGGGTAAGACTCTTACATTACTTTCCTTAATTGCTTTGGATAAATACGATGAGGCGAATGTAGAGGAATTAGAAGAAGAGGGTGATGGAGAGAATGAGGTTGTTTCTGGTGTTTCAAAGTCAAAGAGGGGAAAAGGGAGCAAAAGGTCTGGTAATAACTCTCGCAAGAAACTCAAGACTGAGGATTCAGGTCAAGAAACTGGTGTTTTAAAGAAGAAAACTACATTGGTTGTTTGTCCACCATCTGTTTTTTCGAGTTGGATAACTCAGTTAGGAGAACACACTAGATCAGGGAGGCTAAAGGTTTATATGTATTATGGTGAGCGGACACAAGATGCAATGGAGCTGCAGAAGTATGATATAGTTTTGACTACTTATAGCATTTTGGCCCACGAACAACGTTCTACGTGGTCACCAATATCACCTATTAAGAACATAGAGTGGTGGCGTGTAATTTTGGATGAGGCACATATCATTAAAAATTCCAATGCACAACAAAGTCGGGCTGTGAGTAGACTTAATGCTAAGAGAAGGTGGGTAGTTACAGGAACACCAATACAGAATGGTTCGATGGATTTGTTTTCTCTGATGTCCTTTCTGAGGTTTGAGCCATTCTCTATTAAAAGCTATTGGACTAACTTAGTACAACGCCCGCTTTCCCAGGGAAGCGAGAAGGGGCTCTCAAGGCTGCAGGTATAAACATTTGAATCCTGCTTAATGAAAATCCTATTTCAGTTGTCTATTATTAGAGTTCATTCTCTATATGCGCATTTGTTTCTCGCACCATAAGAAGCTTGCTCTGATGCCTTATATCCTGAATTGATACTTGACTCTCTATACACCAGATGTAGTGCAACTTTGTTTTTAATCGTCAGTCAACCACCTGACTTAATACATTTTCCAGCATTGGAAGTAGGAACAAAAGAAGAGTTACATTTTTAACATATGTCTTTTTACCATTATACCCAATTGAGGTGGTTTTGCTATTGTGAAACATGTTTTGGATTTGCATTTTTAAAATGTATTTTTTACCATTAAACCGCCTCCTTTTTGGCACCTTTAGGGGTCGACCGCCTTTTGGTTTTGTGCCGGGCTGTTGTGCGCCTTTTTGACCCCGCGACGATGTTCTTGGTTATAGCAAGAGGCGGGAGTTATCCGCCTTTATCAAAAGACATAATATGCGTATGTGTAATGTTAAACTGGGTCATTTTAATTTTAGTTTTAATGTTTTAACTTAATACACGTTGTTTTGGGAAAACATGGGAGTAAAGATAGCGTGTGGCGTGCAAGAGAAAGACAGATATCTGTAATTTCTCTCGAGCAATTGAAAGAAAATAAGTGCAATAAACAACAAATTAGAACGACGACAAGGAAATGCGATAAAAATACGACCAATAGCTTACTTTATTTTAATTTTTAAATGGAGGTTTGCAATTTTTGTTATGTTTACTAATTTACTTCGTTTCTTCTCTTTACTTTGGGTCTCCTTTTGTTATTTGAATTTTTAATTATCTCTTATGTTCATCTCTAGTTATGAAATTATACGCTTGAAATTATATATCATAATCACTTATTTTCACGCTTTTATGCGATTACTTGTTTACTAATTTGAACATCAAATCTGTTATTTTTGTTCCTTAAAAATCTCACTTTTGGGGTTCTAATTATTTTAAGTTGCTTTTACATGTGGAATTGTGATCTTTATTCAATGCAAAATTCTTGTTCATAGCATGTTTAAGATTTGTTTAATGTAAGTTACATATATATTATTTTACTATTTTTTTGTTCTATTTTACCGCCTTGCTCGCCTTTCGGCCCCCTTTCAATCGCGCCTCGCCTTTCACCTTTTCTAGGAACATGTCGCCCGTATCTCGCCTTTTCTAGGAACCTTTCGCCCGCCTCTCGCATTAACAACTATGGACATAATTCGACTGACTAAGATTGAGCATAACATAAAAGAAAAGTTGGCAAAATAAGTCCTATGAGAAACTAAAGGAAGATGTCACCAAGTGAGGACACTTATTGGTGGAATGAGGAAGTGAGGTCAGCGATAAAGAGAAAGCCAGAATGCTAATAATTATTGGGGACATGTAGGAACAATGAGAACTATGATAAGTATAAAGAAGCTAAAAAAAGAAGAAGCAAAAATGGCGGTACAAGATGCAAGAACAAAGTTGAATTAGGAACTTTATGCTAGATTGGATACAAAAAATGGATAAGGACACCTGTAGACTTGATCATATGAGGGATATGAAGACGCAAGATATTAGGAGGATGAAGTGAAAACGGCATTGAACAAGATGGGATTGAAGAAAAGAGTAGGGTTTGATGGCATACCTACTGAGGATACCTATTGAGGTTTGGAGGTGTTTTGGTGAGAGAGGAATTGAATGGTTAATAACACTTTCTAACAACATGTGGAGAAGTAACAAGATGTCATTTGAGTGGAGGAAAAGTACTCTAATTCCTTTCTAAGAACACATGTGATGTCCAAAATTGTGCCAATTGTGGTAGATCAAATTAATGAGCCATAATATGAAACTTTGAGACAATATGATTAAACATTGAGACCAAGTGATGGAACAAAGGTAAAGGAGAGATGTGAAGATCTCGAGAACCTAGAAGATCGACTATAGAGTCAATCTATCTTATGAGACATATATTAGAGAGCTCACCGGATAAAAAGAAATATTTACATATGATTTTCATTCATTTGGAGAAAGCGTATGATAAAGCCCCAAGAAGACTACTTTGATGGGTTTAACAAAGAAAGGATTTTTGAGGAAATATATTGACAGCGAGATATTGGGAGAGTTATTATGGTCTTGACATATTGCAGGCCACCTTTATCAGTTGGAATGTCAATTGTGAAGGTGTGGTGAGGATTTCCAACACTTGCGTGTCATTGTTTTCTGAATGCTGAGATCCATTTATCACAGAGATAGTTTTATTGATCGTATAACATGCTCTAGTTTTTCATGAGAATGTCTAGTTTTGGGTATTATGAAGATACTGCTGAGAAGTGTTAAATACTCTTCATGCATTATTGATGATTTTTGTGATACTTTCTGAACTTGAGAAAATTAAGCAGCTTGGTTTGTTCAATCTGTTGCTTCTTGAATGTTGTATATTTTTGTTTTTATGTGGTGCTTATTGTTTAGGTACTAATGGCAACCATGTCTTTGAGGCGAACGAAAGACAAAACTTTAGTTGGATTGCCACCTAAAGGAATAGAGACATGCCTTGTGGATCTTTCTACGGAAGAGCGTGAAGTCTATGATCAGATGGAAAGTCAGGCCAAGAGTGTAGTTCTCGACTACATATCGGCTCATAGTGTAATGACCAATTACACTACTGTTCTTAGCATAATCTTACGGCTTCGTCAGATATGTACAAATTTGGCCTTGTGTCCTCCAGATCTTAGAGAATCACTTCCTTCTAACAACATTGAAGGTAATTTCTCTTTTTCTTTTGATTTAGCCTGATGGGTAAATTGAACCATTAGTCCCTTTCTTTCACCTTTATATGTCGCTCGTCCCAATATCCAGACCTTTTACATGGTTGGTTAAATATGCAATTTCTACATACTAGTGGTCCCTTGGCTTAACGGGCTGATTAGGAAATTCTGTGGTTGATATGCTAGCTGAACAGGGGCTTCTTCCCCTTCTCTGGACTAACTTTCCAGTGATCCTCCATGTTTTGTCTCACCTAATTCATGGAGATAGAATGGGCAATGTGAAACCCAGAGAGATTAGCTCTTTTGCTCAAAACACTGTGCTTGTGAAATAAATATATATCCTTTGTTTATATCTGTTTCACCTTTACTTTCGCAAAAAAATGTTAACATGTGCTTTGCACACAATCACTTTTTTTAGGGCAGCCCGGTGCACGAAGCATAAGCATCCCCGGTAGCCAGGGTTCGGGGAAGAGTCCCCACCACAAGGGTGAAATATAGGCAAGCCTTAGCCTGTATGTATGCAAGAGGCTTTCCAGGACTTGAACCTGTGACCAAGTCCTGGAAGCAGCCTCTTGCATATATGCAGGGTAAGGCTTGCCTATATTTCACCCTTGTGGTGGGGACTCTTCCCCGGACCCTCACTACACGGGGATGCTTCGTGCACCGGGCTGCCCTAAAAAAGGTGATTGTGTGCAAAGCACATGTTAACGAGGATAAAATAGGGAATCATCTGGAAAGTTGTGAAGGGCCTCCAAGTCCCTTACAGTTAAGGGTGAAAATTTGATTAGCTTTGGTGATAATGTTACATCAAAATTGATTTTCTTCGGAACTGGATTGGTGGATGATTATAAATGCTGTAGTTTTAGTTTCTTGGCTTTCTTATATCGCTGCATCATGAGCTTTCTTATATCACTAGCTCAGTTCCTCAATTCCAAGTGTCAAAATGAGTTTTCGGTTGCATTAATCTGTTTAAGGGTCAATGCAACAAACTTTTGTTGCACATATTACACTCGAGGCCATAATAGATTTTGTGCAGCTGGATTTTAGTCATGAGCATTCATATTCTATTCTTTCTTCATTTCTGAGTGTTATCCTATACTCCTATGACTCGAACAAATATTTGACCGTCTATATTGGATAGCTAACTAGGTTTCTGTCCAATTGATTTACAAAACAAGAGGATAAGAAAGCAGGGGATAAGCCATTCATTGGAGATTTACAAAAAAGATAAAGAAAAGGTGGAAAATATAGACAGAAGCAGATGAGAAATACTCACTCCGTCCCATAATGATAGTCCCAAATGAAGGGACGCAAAAGGAAAGGCAAGGGTAGTCGTAGAGGTAGATAGAGTTTTCATGAAAGATTTAACTGATAAAAGAAAGCGTTAGACTTGACTTCTCTTACAGATTTCTTTACTTCTTTACTATGTTGTGAATTTGGTGGTACCCCGTTGCAATCTAGACAAGAAATCAACACACCCACAAGCACAATAATGGAAGAAACACACACACAAGAACACAAGAGTTGTTTACCCGGTTCATTCAACACATGAACTACGTCCGGGGGCAATTGCCAAGCCAATATGTTATTAGACACCTTCTAATATGTTGCTACAATGAGTTCTAGGTCGTAACTATGCTTATATAGTAATACAAGGAAGCCCTAAATCTAATTTAAGAAGAGTTCTTATCAAAATAGGAAACAAAAATCAAATCTGCAGAAAATCCCCCCGGCACGAGCGCAGTCGCGCAGCACACCCAGCGCGGTCGCGCACGAATGAATTCCGCCAAGCCTTAAGTTACGTCCCGAGTGCGCGGTCGCGCGCACCATCACTGCTGCGGCGCGCAAGTCCCCAGAAACTTGCTCCGTTTTGAACTCCTCTTTGATCTCACCGACTCCTCCGACTTAGACCCCTTTTCTCCTCATAGTTTAGGACTCCAATCCCAACAATCTCCCACCGGAGACTAAACTAATAAGCATAGAAAACACCCATCAACTCCCACCACGGAGTAAAGACCTTTGAACACATTTCCCCCATATTGGCTTGACACTACCGAGCCTCCTGCTCAAGTACTAAGGCGAGTTGAAACCAAGCGACGTTTCAACCTCTCCGTGTTAGATGATTCTTGTCTCCCCAAATCAGCTTCTACCTTGATTTCTCCCCGCAAGTCTAACTTCGCCTTCTCCCTCCAGACCCACCTTCCTCGCAATGCTTCCCCTTGAAACTTGGACACACCTTGTTTCTTGCATCGTCTGTTTTCGGTTTGAATACGCTCTCTGTTAGGGCACTTGGACTTCCACACCACGTTGATCAACTTTGTGTCCTTCTCCTCCCCCCCCCAACATACCGTTTCTTGATGTCTCTCCTTTTCACACCAATAGGCCGGTTCTTTAGCCTCTTGCACCCACCGGAACGAATGTCGACATTGTAGGTAGAGTACAACATCTTCCCCTTAACCCCATGAGCTACCACCTTAGCCCCTTTTGTGACTTCCCAAGACCCACCAATGAAAGACACACCATACCCTTCACTGTCAAGTTGTCCCACAGAAATCACCCTTCTCCTCAAATCCGGAACATGCATCACGTTGTGTAGTTGTAAAATAGCCTCGTTAGGTGTCTTCATTATCACATCCCCCTTACCTTTGATCTTCAATGGTTGACCATCACCAAGATAGATAACCCCAAAATCTCCAGTTTTATACCGCTCCATTGATTCTGCATCCCCACTAGCATGACAATAGGCTCCAGAATCCAACACCCAATCTTCACCCGACTGCTCCTCTCCTAGGATTAATACATCTCCCCCATCATCCACCACGTGTGCACCACCATCTTTACCCGGACAGTCATAACTGATATGACCCAATTCGCCACAATTGTAGCACTTGACCTTTTTCCCCTTTTTAGGTCCTCCCCTTCCCCTATTTCTCTCCACCCTAAGTGCAGCCCCATCTACGGAAGATTCTCCCCTTTTCTCTTTCCTTCGCAACTCCTCTTGAAGGATGAGATCTCTAACCTCCGTATACACCAATGCTGTTTTCGACATACTAATCGTTGTGACAGTAACCTCCCAACTATCAGGCAATGATTTTAGTAGAAAACAAGCTAGCACTTCATCGGAGAAAGTAATATCAACACTTTTCAATTGGTCCACCGTACCTTTGAAAGTGCCGATATGACTTGCCGCCGTGCGCCCTCTCGACATCTTCGTATTCGCAAACCTATTTATCAAATGCACCTTATTGATATTAGAAGGCTTCTCATACATGTCCGACGGCCAAGCAACTCCACCGATTGTCTTGGCCTCCATAGCGTTCCGTGCAACTTTCGCTGTTAGGGCACTCCTTACTGCTCCTAACGCCTTCCGATCCAACGTCTCCCAATCCCCTTGTGACATGTCTTCGGGCTTCTCCTTCAAGGGTTTATGAAGATCCTTACAATAAAGGTAATCTTCAATCCTTGTCCTCCAGAACGTGAAATTCACACCGTTGAATTTCTCGATTGAGTTCTTCATCTGATTGCTTCACCATAATCCCCAAGAACGCGATTCAAAATTAATCAACTAATGAAGAGATTTTGAATCCTTCGAACCAAAAAGCTCTGATACCAGTTGTTGTGAATTTGGTGGTACCCCGTTGCAATCTAGACAAGAAATCAACACACCCACAAGCACAATAATGGAAGAAACACACACACAAGAACACAAGAGTTGTTTACCCGGTTCATTCAACACATGAACTACGTCCGGGGGCAATTGCCAAGCCAATATGTTATTAGACACCTTCTAATATGTTGCTACAATGAGTTCTAGGTCGTAACTATGCTTATATAGTAATACAAGGAAGCCCTAAATCTAATTTAAGAAGAGTTCTTATCAAAATAGGAAACAAAAATCAAATCTGCAGAAAATCCCCCCGGCACGAGCGCGGTCGCGCAGCACACCCAGCGCGGTCGCGCACGAATGGATTCCGCCAAGCCTTAAGTTCTGTCCAAGTGCGCGGTCGCGCACCATCACCTGCGCGGCCGCGCAAGTCCCCAGAAACTTGCTCCGTTTTGAACTCCTCTTTGATCTCACCGACTCCTCCGACTTAGACCCCTTTTCTCCTCATAGTTTAGGACTCCAATCCCAACATACTACTCCGTTGAAAATTTGTATGGTTTCATGTCTTCTAGATTTCTATGATCTCTTACTAAGTATTTTTAGAATTATAGAGAGTGGGAACATAATTGTTAGATGGCCAAGAATTGCCATACAATAAAATTTGTGATGCCTGGGATAAATTACCACATCTGTCCCATATTAAGTATTGTGCTTTCCTTTTTGGTTCATCCCAAATAAAGTATTGTCTTTCTAATCAAGGAATAGTCCTAGTGTAATTTTACCATAGTATAAGTAATGTACAAACTAGTAAAGCACATTGCTTAAAAGTTTGGCAAGTCAACTGCGACACTTATTATCGTACAGCGGGAGCATTAAATTAATACGACAATGTAAAAAATGATAGATGGATATGCGGCAAAATTAGAAAAGATGGAATTTGTAAAGGACAAATTCATGAGACAGTGAAAGTCCACCCAGAATAAATTATAAAATGAGAGAAATCACTTGAGATGGTCAGGACAGAGAATATAGACAACTTTGTGCACCTGTTAGCATATTATGTCTGAACTCTGAAGCTTCCTGATCATTTTCAATGATTATGTTACTCTACCTAAAGACCACATTTTATATGAACAAATGCTTTATGATCCTATAACATACTCCCTTTGACCCGAAAAGTTAGTCTCTCTTTATTCATTACTAATTTGAATCAACTTTGAACAATAATTTAGGTTACTTTTAATTATCCTAATAAAAATCTAAAACTTGTTATTGATAATATTTATATGTAACCTAAATTATCCTGTTATGTTAAAACATAAATTATTGCTAAAAATTTATCCAAACTAACAACGAAAAAAGTGGCACTAACTTTCCGGGACAGAGGGAGTATTATCTCTGAACTCTGAAGCACTCATTAGAATATAATCCCGTACATCTCCTACAATTACTGTTTATATGATCTCTGATTACAGTGCTCACCAACTTGTTTCGGAATGTAACATGAACAGATGTATCCAACAACCCGGAATTGCTGAAAAAGTTAATTTCAGTTGTACAAGGCGGGGAAGATTTTGACTGTCCAATTTGCATCTCTTCGCCAACTGATATCGTTATCACATGTTGTGCTCACATTTTTTGCCGTTCCTGCATCCTAAAGACTCTAAAACGCACAAAAGCCTGCTGCCCAATGTGCCGCCACCCGCTTTCAGAGTCCGATCTTTTCTACTCCCCACCAGAAGAAATCGACAATTCTTCATCTTCTTCCTTTTCCGGCACATCTTCTAAAGTGTCCGCACTTCTAAAGCTTCTCTCAGCAGCAAGGGATCAAAACCCAAAAATAAAATCCGTTATATTTTCTCAGTTTCGAAAAATGTTATTGTTTCTTGAAGAACCCTTAAAAGCAGCTGGATTTAAGATACTACGCTTAGATGGGTCTATGAACGCGAAGCGGAGGGCCAATGTGATTAAAGAATTTGGAGTGCCAGCACCAGATGGTCCCACTATTTTGCTTGCAAGTCTAAAAGCTTCGGGTACTGGTATAAACTTAACTGCTGCTTCAAGGGTGTACCTAATGGAGCCATGGTGGAACCCAGCAGCTGAAGAACAGGCAATGGATCGTGTCCATCGGATTGGGCAAAAGGAAGACGTAAAGATTGTACGGATGATTGCAAGAAATAGTATTGATGAAAGAATATTGGAGTTACAAGAAAAGAAGAAAAAGCTTGCGAGAGATGCCTTTAGTAGGAAGGCTACTTCGAAAGAACGTAAGGAGATGAATATCGATGATCTTCGGACACTGATGTCCTTGTAGGCTGTTGTTCTTGGTTTTCTGTTGTTCTGCACCGTACAGGTATCTTCTTATGTTAAAATTTTCTGTACTGGGATCTGGATTTTGTACTCTTTTTGTTGGATCTTTAGTCACCCGTGCTTAATGTATGTGGTGTTTTTAATATGAAGTCTGTCTCTGGATGTTTATATTGTGTGCTGAATTATACTCCCTCCATCCCAATGCCGTATTTGATTTTCGACTTTTTAAAAGAAACGTGCTTTACTAGCTTGTGCATTACTCGCGGTTAAACTGTACCAAGTTTATTTTCTTATTATTTAGAAATGTGATATTTAATTTGGGGCGGATAAAAAAAAAGGAAATTATAACATTCATTATTTATTATTATTATGGTTATCGAACAGTTTGATGATTCAAACATGACGTTTGATTTGAATTGGGCGGTGGCATTTAAAATATACTCCCTTTATTTCAGATTTATTTTATTTTTCGTCAGTTTTACTAGATTACAAAAAATAATAAATTTTTTATAATTTTATATTGATTGTGATTCACTTGTCATATTCACAATAACTAAGGAATAATAGGCCTCGATTGTTTTTCATTTTCAACTCTTATTCAGATTTAACACAATTCAGACTTGTTTTTTTTTCTCCATTCAAATTTGGATCTCTTATTCTTCACTTAATTTTCAAATGTAAAACTATTAATTATTTGCCTTTTAATTGATTTTTTTTTCATTTGTATCTCTTCTGTAAACTCGTAATTTTAAAAATACCCAACTCATACACTAGATCAATAATCGTTCATCACATCTCTCAACTCCACTAAGTGTCATAAGTTCATAACTCTAATTTCAGATGCGAATTAAAATGAATATTCAAACAGATTGAATATTCATAAATCAGTATTCAAATGCTACATCTTATCAGTTCAGCCAAATTCAAACGTGTAATCATATTTCAACATTTAACAATTGAAAAAATCAAATGTCACCTCATTCTCTCTATTATTTTACTTTTCATACTTACAAATCATCCTCCACTCATTCTCTTCCTCTTATTATACTATTATTCCTTATTTATTGTGCTCAAAATTTTATTCTGCATTTACTTGATGAGAGGTATTCAATTTCATTACTTAGGAGTATGTGTGTGCTCAGCCAACTGATATTTTTTAACCGAATACTCCCTCCGTCCCACGTAATTGCAAACTTATTTCCATTTTGATCTGTCCCACGTGAATGCAAACTGCTCAAAAAGAAAATAAATTTATTATTTTATATTCACCCTACCCCACCCACTCATTCTCTCTTTTCATTTTCCACCATACAATTTATTCAACCAACCTACTATTAACTCCACTCATTCTCTCTCTTCATTTCCTACCACACATTTTCATTATCTTAATAATACTACCTCCGTCCCAATCTAAATGTCCAAAAATGAGTCCGGCGCGGGAATTAAGGAAAGTGAGGTAGGAAAGAGAAAAAGTGAGGTAGGAAAGAGAAAAAGTTTAAATGTTGTGAGTATGAAAAATTAAATAGGAGAGAGAATGAGTGGGAGGAATAGTTAGGAGAGAGAATGTTGTGAGTGTAAAAGTAAAGTTGGAGAGAGAATGAGTGGGTTGAATAGTGAAAAAAACTTTCCTTTTTTGGAAATGGGACATTTTCAATGGGACGCCCAAAAAGGAAAGTTTGGACATTTAGATTGGGACGGAGGGAGTATTTCTTAATTATTGTGCCCGAAAAAATGGTTCACAATGACGTGGGACGGAGGGAGTACTTCTTATATACTATCGTCTTCAACTTGCTAATATTTTCAAGTAATGCATTTTTCTTGATTATATATATATATGGTGTTCCTCTCATAATTGATATCTCAGACTCAAAGTCATACATATATTATTTGTATTACATTAAAATTGTTTCATTATTTAAAAATACGACATTTATCTATTTTGTGATGAATTAAAAAGAAAATTTAAACATTTATTATGAAAGAAAAATTGATACACAATTTTCTAATAGAGAAAAGATATTAAATAATCTCATCAAATTATTTTAGAAAAATCAAAATAATTTTTTACTATATTTTTGTAACTACGACTCTTTCTTGAATATAAAAACAAATAAAAAAGTATGATAATTTTTTGGATAAATTAAGTAAATTGATTTTAATTAACTCAAGGTAAAACTTAAAAGTAATTCCGGACACACCCCTAAAGGAAATAATAATATACTCCCACCCATCGTTCTACTTAAAATTATACTCTTTGTATTTTGGTTGTTCCAATTAAAATTATACTTTTTCAAAATGAAAATTTTTAATACTTTTTTATTTAATGAAATTCACTTGAATACTAACTAACTGATGATGCCAAAAACGTTCGGATCAGCCCAAATCCGGCGGAAGGTTGTACTCCGGCGATTGAATAGCCTGAAAAAGATGAACAAACACGTAAACTAAGTCGGGGCTCCACCGGCGAAGGCCCTCAGACGTGAGAATAAGCTTATGTGCTTTGAGAGAGAAATCAATTGACAAGAGTTGAGAGTCAAAGATAACGTACCAAAATATGTGAAGTATGACTTGTATTTATAGATATAGCAATGTATAATCCATGTTAGATTGGATTGCATATGAGATAAGATATTAATCCTAGGAGGATTATACTTGATGAGTCCTTGTTGAACCTGAACTTGTAAGAGAGGTGGTTATAATCCTAAGGAGATTATAACTGTTCACGGTCCCAATTTGAGTAGGATAGAGTAACTGCAATTCTGGATGTGCATCGGGGAGGAGGCTCCTCGTCATTGTGACCAGGTCGACCTATGATGATGCCGAGGAGAAGATATGAGGAGAAAGGAACGCCCATTTCCTAAATTTGCTTGATAGCCGAGGAGGTCTCCTCGTCGTCAAGGGAGCCTTGCTCGTCCTTGGAGGGAGGCCTTTCTTGGTGTTATTGGGCCTTGGTCATTTATACGCCTGCTATGTCCACGCCGACATAAGGGAAATGACGAGGAGGTAAGTACGAGGAAGGTAGGGAATGTTGTGAATATGGCCCTCCACACCCAAGCAAACCTACAAGAATAATTAGTGCACACAAACCAAGCACAAGAAATCAACGAAAACAGAAAAGAACACAAGAAATTGTTAACCCAGTTCACCAAATTGATTGGCTACGTCTGGGGGCACTACCAAGCCAGGATCTTGCACTATGTAATTAGAATTTGTGTTACAATGAATAAAGGGGCGGAACATTGCTTTATATATGCCCAAGAAAGTATAAAACCAAACCCTAGCTTAAGCCCAGAAAACGCATTAAGCCCACGAACAAATTTCCTTGGCCGGCCTTGAGGCGCCCGCCTCAAGGTGCTCAAGCGGCCGCCTGGAAATTGCTCCAAAACCATGCCTTCCTTCGGAGCTCGAGGCGCCCGCCCCAAGCATGGCCATGCGCCCGCCTCAAGCAAGTGATGCCAACGCCAAGATTACGTTACGCGAGGCGCCCGCCCCATCCAGGTGATGCGCCCGCCTCATACTGCTCCTAGGATGAAGACGAAGGTTGGTCCCTATCTCAACAATCTCCCACCTAGAGATCAACCGCATATACAAGCCCCGTATCCGTTCTTCAACTCATCCTTGGTGTCCTCCTAGTGCTCACCTCGATCATGGTAGTGCCATCCTCCTCTCTCATTCTTCAAGCCCAATTGAAGCTTTGCACAGCTTCAATTTCTCAAGGTTCACAACCTTTGTCAACATGTCGCGGATTTTCCGATCCCGATATCTTCTCAAGCCACAAAGTCTTCTTCTCCAAGAGATGTACGATATAGTGAAACCTTAATTCAATATGCTTTGTCCTCGAATGAAACGCCGGATTCTTTGCCCAAGTGAATTGCGCTACATTATCCTTGTAGAGTATATTACCACTTCGCGTCTTCCCAAGTTCACCCAAGAAGTTCGCGGCCAAACCATCTCTTTACTTGCTTCCGTCATCGCCGCATATTACGCCTGCGGTCGGCGAGCCACGATCTTTTGTAACTTAGAAGCCCAAGAAATAGCTGTACCACCCAATGTAAACACATAGCCCGTAGTACTCCTTCTTTTATCAAGATCACTTGATGCCAAGTCCGCATCAACATAACCCGCTAACACCACTTCCTTGCTTGAAAAACATAGAGCCTTACCGGCGGTACCCTTCAAGTATCGTAGGATCCACTTAACCGCTTCCCGATGTTGCTTTCTGGATTGCCCATGGCAACCGGCCGACAACTCCCACCGCATGTGCAATGTCCGGCCTTGTACACACCATTGCATACATGAGACTCCCCACAGTGAAGCATATGGAGTTCTCTCCATCTTGTCACGCTCTTCCTTGTCCCTAGGCGAGTCTTTCTCGGATAACTTGAAATGCAAACCCGATGAATGGTGTCCCGTTGGTTTTGCCCCTTCCATACAAAATCTTGCCAAGACTTTCTCAACATATTACGCTTGCGAAAGAACCAATCTACCCGACTCCCTATTTCGGTCAATCCGCATGCCTAAGATTTTCCTTGCCTCTCCCAAATCCTTCATCTCGAACCGTTCGACAAGGCGAGTCTTCAACTTTGTTTACCTCTCTATTGCTAGAGCCCGCTATCAACATGTCGTCCACATATAACGGCAAGATAATATACCCGTTGTCCGTGTTCTTGAAGTAGCAACAATGATCCGCCTCACATCGATAAAATCAATGTCGTGCATGAATCCATCAAATTTCTGTACCACTGCCTAGGAGCTTGTTTAAGGCCATACAAGCTCTTAGTCAATCTGCAAACTAGCTCCTCGCCACCCTTAGACAAAAAACCCTGCAGTGTACCATGTAGATCTCTTCCTCCAAGTCCCCGTGAAGAAAGGCCGTCTTCACATCCATACATTCAAGCGACAAGTTGTCCGCCACTACTATCCCCAGAACCATTCGATAGTGGTCATCTTCACAACCGGAGTGAATACTTCGGTGTAGTCAATACCATACTTCTGCTTTGAAACCCTTTAACAACCGGTCTTGCCTTGTAACGCTTGCTACCGTCTGCTTCCTCCTTGATCCACCTTAAACCCATTTGTTATGCGGTGCCTTCTTCCCCTTAGGTAGTTTAGTCAACTCCCAAGTTTTGTTGGCCTTCAATGAGACCATCTCATCATCCATCGCAGCTTTCCACTTGTTATAAAGCACACTGCTGAGCGCCTCACGCATAACATTCCGGTTCCCCATTATACATCAACAACAAATAATAATTCGAAGGAGTATACTGTCGGGTGATCCACGCAATCTGCTGGATCTACGCGTGAGAATATCTGGATTGCGGAGTATGTGGTTCATCTTGATGACCTCCCGACCATGGTCAACATGAATCTGCTCCACCTTTAGGAGTCGGAATATCAACCTCTACAACCTCCGGTTCCGAACTAGTGTCATCGGATGCCCCCTTTCTATCCTTGTACAAAACACTGTTCATTGAATACCACATCTCGACTACGAATAACCTTATGGTTTTTATCATCCCAAAATTTATACCCGAAGTCATCCCCGCCATACCCAATAAACGTACACTTAACGGACTTAGCATCTAATTTAGTTCTTTCGGCGAGAGTCAATATGAACATAAGAAACGCAGCCAAATACGCGAAGAAAGGACAGATTTACTGCTTGCCACTCCAAGCTTCCTGGAATTCCATTCCCAAATGGGAACCGACGGTCCCCTATTGATCAAGAAAGGCTGTGTGTCAACTGCATATGCCCAACGTCTTCGGAAGTCCACACTTCAATCTCATACTTCTAGCCCGCTCGTTCAAAGTCTGTTCATCCTCTCTCGCTCGAAATTACAGGGATCCGGCTCGCGCGCGATGGTGCCCCGTGCATCTCGCGCTCGTTCGCTGTTCGGGAATGTTTGCCCGGATCCGAGAGGCGGCACAATCGCGCCCCGGCATCTGGCTTATTCCGTCTTAGCGTTTTGCGAGGTTGGAGGTGTCTCGCTGTGTTTTGCTTTGTAGAGTCGCCACGCCGTTTTTATTAAGCCCCAAAACATTGAAAAAGGGCATCGGTTTAAAGATAAATTTTAAAGCTGTTTTTGTGTGATGAGATTTTGAGTTCGGAGGTCGAGATGACTCCTCGGGAAGAGAATATTAGAATATTAGAGCTCACCCAGTAGCCTCGTAAACGAGTCTTTCGGATACCCCTAATATCCTTTAAATGTTGTGTGTGTGTGTGTGTGCTTTTAAAAATGCATGTTGTATCGGATGTCTACATTGTATTGAAATGTATTGAAATAGAATAGGAAGGAAGCCTTACCAATGTTGGTTCGTGTACTGTCTTCCGCGGGGAATAGTGTTTGAGGTCGGAGTAGCGTTCGGATTGCTTCGGGGATGCCGGTTGTCTGCGGACGAGTTTCGGCGTGAGTTGAGGTTGTAGGCTGCGTTCGGGCGAGAGGTTCGGCGTGCGTGGGGATCGTCGGGATCACTCGGGCGAGAGGTTCGGCGTGCGTTGTGGTGGCGAGAGTCACTCGGGCGGGTTTCGGCGTGGTTTGGGATCGTCGGTTTGACTCGGAAAGAGCGGGACAGGGGAAAGACCGGAGCGAGGCCTCGGAGTACCACGAGGGGCCTCGGAGTACCTCGAGAGTGCCTCGGGGCAGCGCGGGAGCGTCTCGGGAGCGCTCGGAGAGGCTTCGGAGCACCTCGAGGGGCTCGGAAGGCCTCGGAAGGATCCAGAAGGGCGGGAATGCCTCGAAAGGTCTTAGAAGGGGAGCCGAAGGCTTAGGGAGGAAGAGAGAAGTGGGAGGTGTGAAAAAATGAGGAGGGGAAGCCCTCTATTTATAGTCTCGAGATTTGGTGCAAAGAGGTCCGTACGGACCTCCTTGGTTATCCGAGATTTTGGTTTTCCTCGATTTGAGGGAATATGCAATGATGGTGAATATTAAAATGATGGTGTCCCCTTGCAAGAGGTCCGTACGGACCATCTTGCATGCAAAGAAGGTCCGTACGGACCAAGTACGCATGGAAACCATCATTTCTCCGGGATTTGAGGAATATTGTGGACTTTAAGGGGATTCGGTAATTATGGAAACAAAGAGGTCCGTACGGACCTATATTGCTTTCCGGTTTCACGAAAATTCCCGAAAAGGTCCTTTTGTCCCTTTTTATCCCGAGAAAGGCTCCTCCCTGGTTTGGTTGGGGGTTTGAGAGGGTTTTGAGAGGGTTTTGAGTGAGAGAGGTCTACGAGGCTGCGTGGATGAGTCTGCGGTGTTTCCGTGTGTTTGAAAGGGAGTGATCCAGTTGGGGTACTTACGAAGCCCTCGACGACGTCACTTATGAAGGAAGTGGGGTCGCCGATAAGATAAGGGTCCTGTCTGGATCGCGTCTTTGGGAGAGGAAGTGGCCGTGAGGGTCAAAGTGAGGACGTGGTGGCGTCCTTTTGGGTGACCGTTTAGGTCGATAGGCTGGACCACGTGATAGGATTCCTACGTATCCACAGCGGGAATCAAGCACAGTCGTAGTTCGGGTGTGGGGTGAGTGTTTTGTGAATGCGGGCGTGGTGGTGCCACAGGTGTTGTGTGACCGCCGAGGTCGGTGGTGATAAGGACGTGGAGCGTCTGGGTGGCCGTATAGGTTGGTGATAAGGGACGTGGTGGCGTCAGGTGACGCGTATAGGTCGGTGATAAGGACGTGGTGGCGTCGGGGTGGCCGTATAGGTCGGTGATAAGGACGTGGTGGCGTCACAGGTGGCCCGTATAGGTCGGTGATAAGGGCGTGGTGGCGTCTGGGTGGCCGTATAGGTCGGTGATAAGGACGTGGTGGCGTCAGGGGTGGCCGTATAGGTCGGTGATAAGGACGTGGTGGCGTCAGGGGTGGCCGTATAGGTCGGTGATAAGGACGTGGTGGCGTCGGGGTGGCCGTATAGGTCGGTGATAAGGACGTGGTGGCGTCGGGGTGGCCGTATAGGTCGGTGATAAGGGCGTGGTGGCGTCGGGGTGGCCGTATAGGTCGGTGATAAGGACGTGGTGGCGTCAGGGGTGGCCGTATAGGTCGGTGATAAGGGCGTGGTGGCGTCGGGGTGGCCGTATAGGTCGGTGATAAGGACGTGGTGGCGTCTGGGTGGCCGTATAGGTCGGTGATAAGGACGTGGTGGCGTCAGGGGTGGCCGTATAGGTCGGTGATAAGGACGTGGTGGCGTCTGGGTGGCCGTATAGGTCGGTGATAAGGACGTGGTGGCGTCAGGGGTGGCCGTATAGGTCGGTGATAAGGACGTGGTGGCGTCTGGGTGGCCGTATAGGTCGGTGATAAGGACGTGGTGGCGTCTGGTGGCCGTATAGGTCGGTGATAAGGACGTGGTGGCGTCGGGGTGGCCGTATAGGTCGGTGATAAGGACGTGGTGGCGTCTGGGTGGCCGTATAGGTCGGTGATAAGGACGTGGTGGCGTCTGGGTGGCCGTATAGGTCGGTGATAAGGAGCGTGGTGGCGTCGGGGTGACCGTATAGGTCGGTGATAAGGACGTGGTGGCGTCAGGTGACCGCATAGGTCGGTGTGAGGACGTGGTGGCGTCACAGGATGGAAATTTTACGATTTTCCTAATCGGGTGGTTTAAGGCCTTAGGGTAGGAGAGATAGTTGTGAGGACTTGAATCGTCATGCGGCGGTTGGTGCCACGGCGTAGGGGACTTTGGATCGTCATGCGGCGGCGGTTGGTGCCATTTGTGTTTTTGCATGTTGATGTAGAAGGTCGGACTTACGATGGCTAGGTGCTTGTCTTTGCCGTTGAAGTAGGCAAGGATGATGGCCGATGATTGCTTCACCATTTGGCGTTTTGGGAGCGCTTCGTGCCTTGGGACTTGTACTCGGAGGTGTTGGCTCCTTCGCGTGCTTGTTTTGCCGTTGAGTGGGCGAGAATGATGGTTAGTCTTTGAGGATATGCGATCTTGCATGACTTTCCTTTGTCTTCTTTGGGGAGGAGCTCGGGCTTACTTTGATGGCCGGTGCTTGCGTTGCCGTTGAAGTGGGCGAGGTTCGGGCTTACATCGGCTAGGTGCTTGAATTGCCGAGGATGCGTGACCTTGTAAGGGGCCCTTTTACATTGGGAAGATGACTTCGGACCTCTTTTCGGTGGTTGAGTTGTCGTTGAGCGTTTGGAGGCGTCTTGTGCCTTGATATTCGTGCTGGGAGGTGTTGGCTCCTTCTTGAATTGCCGTTGAACGGGCAGTGGTTGAATTGCCGTGGGAGTGGGCGAGGTTCGGGCTTACATCTGACTGCCGGGGATTGAATTGCCGTTGAAGTGGGCGAGGACCGGGCTTACGCTGACTGCCGGGGATTGAATTGCCGTTGAAGTGGGCGAGCGGGGATTGGCGAGCTCTACTTTTCTCTGGACCAGGTTTAGCGAGGGGGTGGCGGTCGTTGGCTGCTTTGATTTTGCTCACGGAGGTATGAGTTTATTCTTGTTTTTGATTTAGCAACTTGTCGTTTCTCCATTTTTTTTTTCTTTGAGCTCTTCTGCTTTTGTCGCGAGTGTGGTTTTATGAGGTCTTTCGGTGCTTCCGTGGGATAGAGATCACAGGGGCATTGCTTTGCGTATCTGCTATGCTTGGCGGGCTCGTACGGCCGGAGGAGGAGGACAGCGAGGGTAAGCTCACCATTGCCTACGGGGAGGTGCGGGGAGCGTTTGGAGCGAGATAGCCGTGAGGGTTTCGTCTTGTTCCCATGGGCTCGGTATGAGGGTGATGAGTTTGAGGAGCTCCCGAGGTGACGGCGCGGCGGAAGATCTTTGCGGGGCTTGACTTGCGACGCCATGTATGCAGGGGAGCGAGTCTTACGCAGCATGGCCCGGGTGTGCTTCCGTGGCTCAGAGGATCCTCCGTTTGGGATGTTTGACTCCGGGATATGGATGTCTTTGGATTTTGAGAGGTACCTTGGCGGTGTGGAGTGCCGAGGAGTTTATTTTGTTTGGTGAGGAGTACGAGACCTTTGTTAGGAGGAAGTTGAGGACGCCGCGAGGTAGTGGCGAGGAGAGAGAGGCTGGTCAGCAGGCTCCCAGAGGTTCCGTGCGGGGCCGGATTTCACTTATGTCCGTGGGGACGGATCGCGGAGGAGGGTGTATGCATGCCGTTCTGGCGAGCTCTGCTGGCGTACTGAGTGGACCCGACGAGATCGGTGAGTGTCTTGACTCTTTTCCATCTTGGCATCTTTTACGCGTTTTTCTCTTTTTGTTGTTGAGTATAAGCGCATTTGATGGCGTTTCTTTGGCTTCTTGCTTGTGCGGAGTCCGGGAGAGCCTACGATGCGGCGACTCGCCGTTATGTGGCGATGAGATCCTTTGCTAAGAAGATGGCGTCGAAGATGTCTTGCCGGTCTTCGCGTCGTATGCCGGCGTATGGCCGATGCCTTGAGGCATTCGGTGGATGTTCCTCCACGGGAGCCGAGCCGGGGCCGCAGCGGGAGGACCTTCGAGAGGCGCGCATAGCATGGATGCCGGGGCGTCTTACGGAGCTGCGGGGCCTTCGAGGGAGCGGCCCTTTTATCGATTCATGCCTCCGCATGCCGCTCGGGAGTGAGGATTCTCGAGCCTTCTTTCTTCGACCCTTTCGCCGGATTTGATCCTTGATTATTTTGAGTGGCGAGCTCAGGAGGGCTCGGTACTACGATGATGAGGATGTGACGGGCGAGTTCCTAGGATGCCCGATTTTTCTTTGGAGGATCTTGGCGAGGATGATGATGACGAGGGCTCGATTAGTATTCATTTGCTTTCCCTCTTTCCATATTTCCTCCTCTTTTTTTTTTTTTTTGTTTAGCAACGAGACATTTTGTACTGTAATAAAACATACGTATTTGCATGGCAAACAGTATTTTATTTTAAGATGTAATGTCATTTATTTTTGTGATTCCGGGAATTGTCCTAGAAATTGTTGCTATTATTATTTTTATTTTTTTTTGTACATGCCACGTGAGGCGAGAGTGCGTTTGTGGGTAGTGTTGGTTTTGCCGGAAATGGCTTTGGCAGTGTTTGGGTATTTGGAGCAAGGTTTCTTGAGGACGGTGTTTGTTATGCTTGTTCTTTGGGGAAAAGGGTTCACGATTGCAAAGAGGTCCGTGCGGACAGACCTACATTGCAAAAGAGGTCCGTACGGACCAACTTTGCTTTTCGGGAGGACTTAAATGTTTTCCGGTGTCTGGACTTTCTCCCATTCCCCATTTGCAGCCATTTTCGAGCTTTCTTCCCCATTCTCTCTAGGAACCTCCATTTTTGCCATGGATTCTTCGTATGTTCCCTAGAATTTTGCCGAGGCTTTCGCAGGAGAGGCAAGCACACTTCCTTGAGCGGTTGAAAACGTGGATGCGGCGCCGTATGAGGCATCAGAGACGGGCTTTCGAGGTAAGGTTTCGTCTTTGCTCGGTTTGGTCTTTTAAGGAGTTGGTTCCTGATTGGGATTTGTTGCGGGCTGCCGCGAAGTTCTGGGATGTTAGGAGGCACGTGTACTGTTTCTCCTACAATGAAATGGTGCCCACTTTTGAAGATTTTCGGGCTTTGATTGGAGGACCGGAGGTGGAGGCCATCTCGCTTCCTTTGGTTGGTGGTGCTGCTTTGTGAGCGTGAAGCTTGCGGACTTTCTTCGTGCCGTTGGAAGAAGTGCAGGGCATGATCCTTGATTCGGGTCATATCGACATTTACTGCTTGGCTTAGGAGCGGTTCATGGTTGATGATGAGAGTGACGTCTCTTGGGATGTATTTGCCTTGTGTACGATAGCGACGCTCTTTCTGGTCAGCTCCCTTGGCATTTGTGATGGCGCTTTGCTAGATGTGGTAGGGCACTGCAGAGCTGGAGAGGATATTGTCCCGTTGGTGCTGGGGGAGACTCTTCATGGTATCGACCGTCTGGCGACTGGGGATCGTTTTATGAGAGGGGGAAGCCCCGCTTTGCTCACCTTGTGGCTGCGAGAGAGACTTCAGGCCATGCCCGAGGCTCCGACGTCGTTTAGCCCGTGGTCATTTGCTCAGCGACCTCTGGTGTTGGATATGGATCAGTCCGCCTGGGAGAGATGGATGGCACAGCTTGGTACGCATCAGATCCGCTGGTGGGTTCCGCACTGGAGGATTGAGACCAGGAGGATCTTGCAGGAAGGGTCCTACGTTGTCAGAGTTCCAGGTTTGTCTTGGTCCTCCTTCTATATTCCGTCGCTTGTTTCCCGGCAGTTTGGGATGAAGCAGGAGCCTTTGTTGGGCTGGGATGACCTTGCTACTGCGGAGATAGCTCCTCTTTGTATGGCAGCTTCAGGTGCCTTCTTGTATTGTCTGAGGGTATGGAAGTATTCCGCTTTCCCTCCTGTGGTACTTCTTAGACGTCGGGAGAGTGTCGTGTTGACGACTCAGTATCGGCTTTGGTATGAGCGGCGTGTTGGGCGATCCCAAGTGGTCTTGGAGAGCAGGCGTGTAGCGATTCTGGGACCCGGTTGCCGTAGTAGCTATTGCCTTAGGAGTGCCGAAGCACAGTCGACCCTTTGGATGTGACGGGAGACGCTTTGTTTGACTACGAGACTAGAGTTGACCGGCGACAGGGAGAGGTCCTCTTTTACGGACTCGCGGGGAGGAGATCCGAGCCGAAGCACGGGCGAATGAAGCCACGAGAGCTCTGGATTATTTGACTCTACGGGGAGGACCCGGATCTCGGGCGAGAGACGCAGAGTTGGTTCACGTGGAGCGAAAGAAGACTCGCCGGGGACGAGGAAGAAAGGAAAGAATGGCGAGGGGACAAGCGCAGATGGCGCGGAATGACCTCCTAGGTATCCATTCATTGCATTGCAAACACATTATTAGTTAAATGTATTAAGCTGTCTTTTAGCATGTTGTGAACTTGAGAGTAGACCGTGCTTGAACTCATCAAGAAATGTTGTAACCGTTAGTGATTTGTGATTTACTTTTAAAGCTTTGTCGAGACGCAAGATCTCTTGTTTGCCTTTGCTTTTGTTGTGCACTTTGTCGGCGTCCATCTTTGGACTTTTACATTGCATCCGCGGGCCAGACGATGCGAGCCATGACGGCCATCCCCTTTTCTTTGAGGCTTTGTGCTTGGGCGAGAGGTTGAATGCTCCCTTGACAAGTCGTTCTGACGGTCTTTTTCGTAGCTTCCTTGCCGCTTGTTGGCGTCGGGCTCTTGACCTCAATTTCGCGGCTTACGCTTGAGCTTCTTTTTTTTTTTTTTTTTGTTGTGAGCCCTTGCTCGAGCTCTCTTTTTTTTTTTGAAGCGCGTGAGGCGAAGGCAAGCCCTGGCTTGGAAGTGGACATGAGTCGGTCGTTTGATCTTTGAGTGACCCTCGGATGTCTTTTGATGTTGCAGCCGTCGTTTGACTTGGTCAAGGTGGCTGTTGGGCGTGTTCTTGAAAAGTGCGGAGCTTGATGGAGGTCTTGATTGACATTGAACTTTTGACTTTTTGTGTATTTTTAGACCGGACCAATTAAGGTTGCCTACGTTCCCCGGACTAGAGGGCTCGAGTGCACGTAGTTCGACACTACATGGAGTGCCAAGAGATGCCTGATTGTTCTTCTTCGGGCGAAGTATCTGCGAAGTTTGCTTAGTTATTTGGATTCATGAAGGGATTGCCGTCTAGGTACATTAGCTTCATGGCACCTCAGGAGAAGATCTTTTGAACCACGAAAGGGCCGATCCATGTGGGTTCCCATTTTCCCGGTGGGTTGGTTCGAGTGGGAGGCTTTTCTTTGAGTACAGTCACCTTCCACGATGTCTCGGGATTTGACTTTCTTGTCGAAAGCTCTAGCCATCCTGCTTTGATAGGCTCGGACGTGTTCCATGGCCTTTAGTCGTCAGCTCGTCTAGCGAGCCAATTCGTCATGTCGGCCGGAGCCATTCGACTTCGTTGATGTCATTTTCAGCGGCGCTCGGAGTAGAGGAATTTCTAGCTCGATGGGAAGGGCCCTTCCATCCCGTATGTCGGGGCAAATGGGGTTTCTCCCGTGGCTGCATTCGACGGATGTGCGGTAGCCCAAAGTGCAAGGTGCGGTTTCTCGGGCCAATCTCGTCCTCGGGTGGTCATTTTCGGATGATCCGTTCGAGGGTTTTGTTATTTGCTTCCACGGCGCCGTTTGTTTGTGGCCGGTAGGGAGAAGATTTGTGGCGTGTGATCTTGAATTCAGCCGGCGATGCAGTCGAATTCTCCTTCAAAGTGTGAGCCGTTGTACGATATGACCTCATTTGGGATGCCGTATCGGCATATGATGCTTTCCTTGAGGAAATGTGCGACCTTCTTGGAGGTGAGTACCTTGTAGGACTTGGCTTCGACCCATTTGGTGAAGTAGTCGATGGCTACTAAGATGAACTCGTGACCGTTCTTTGCTGGCGGAGCGATTTTCCGATGACGTCAATTCCCAGTGGCGAAAGGGCGAGAGTGTAGTCATGCGGTAGAGATCGTGGGGCGGCGGATGATTGAGGTTGGAGAACCGGTGGCACTTGTCGCGGCTTCGGACAAAGTGGATGCAATCTGCCTCCGTGGAGATCCGGTAGTAGCCCATCCACGAGAATGATTTGCATCGGGGCTCTGGCGTTCATGTGGGGACCGCAAGCCCCATTGTGGACTTCGTTCATGAACTTGTTCGCTTCTTCTTGGGCGACGCGGCGTAGGAGTGGCCCGTGGTAGCGTTTCTTGTATAACATGTCCCCGAGGATGACGAAGTGAGAGGCAAGGCGTTTTAGGGCCATGATGCTCTTGGTTTTGACCCCTCACATGTGTTGCCCTTCCTTGTTCATGAAGGCGGTTTCCCGTTCTTGAGGTATTGGAAGATGCGGTTGTACCGTGGCTCGTTGACGGGCTTAGGTTACAGTTCGATCTCACAACGGTAGGCGAGGAATTTCCTTTCGTCCAGACTTTGAAGGGTTTGATTGCTTTTCCTTCGGGGATTTCCTGAGGAGGCCGAGGTGGCTAAGGCATGCTGAGCTGTTTCGGTCTCTTGGCAAGTAATGGAAGGTGACCTCTTCGAATTGTGTGATGAGGTCCTACATGCGGAGCATGGTATTTTTGCAAGCCCGGGTCTATGGTTTTCCACTGTTGGAGACTTGGTTGATGATCAATTTGAGTCCCCATAAACTTCGAGTTTACGGACATTCCTCTCGAGTGCGGCTTGTAGTCCGGCGGCGCGAGCTTCATATTCGGCGGCATTGTTGGTTACCTCGAAATTGAGCTTTATAGCAATTGGGGTGTGCTCGTCTTTGGGATCCACCAAGAGCATACGATGCCGTTTCCCTTTTTGGTTGGCCGCTCCGTCGAAGAATAGTTGCCATCGGTTTTCACCTTCGATTGCGAAAGATTCCCTCGTCTGGAAATTGTGGTTCGGGGCCTCGAGCCTCGTCGGTTGGGAAATCGGCCGGTTGTTCGGCCATGGCCCGTCCCTTGATTGATTTTTGGTTTACGTACTTGATGTCAAATTCCGCCGGGAAGAAAGACCATTTGGCGAGCCTCATTGACGAGAGATGGTTTGTCGAAGAGGTACTTGGCTGGGTCCATTTTGGAAACCGAAGTGTGCGTGTGCGGCTGCATGTAGTGCGTAGTTTCCCAACAACCCATACGGAAGGCTGCGCGAGTTTTCTCGAGGTGAGTAAGTGAGTTATTTGCCTTGAAACTTTCGGCAGCGAAGTAGATGGCGTTTTCGACCCGTGACTCTTTCTTTTCTTGACGAGCATGGCTCCAGCTGCGGTGTCGGTCACGATTAGGTATAGCAGCAGTGGCTTTTCCTCGTGGGGAGGACGAGAGAATCGGAGGACTCACAAGGTATGCTTTTATTTTTCAAAGGCATCTTGGCATTACGAGTTCCATTCGATGTCGGCGTTCTTCTTCATCGGCTTGAAGATTGGCTCGCACATAGAGGTCGGTTGGTTGGCCAAGCGGGCGATATATTGCGGGGCGGCCCATGAAGCTTTTCACCTGCATGTACGAGTTTGCGGTGGTCTCATTTCGATGATAGCTTTGATCTTTTGAGGATCCACCTCGATGCCTCTCTCGGTGACCATGTATCCCCAAAACCTTGCCTCGGCTAACTCCGAATGTGCATTTGGCGGGGTTAAGCCTCATTGAGTGTTTTCGGAGGCGATTGAAGAATTTTCTCGGAATTACGCGAGGTGTTGTCCGTCTGATCCCTTTGAGTGAGCGATCATGTCATCGGCGTACGCTTCGATCTCTTTGTGGATCATATCGTGGAAGAGGGCGGTTCTTTGCCGTTGGTAAGTAGCCCCGGCGTTCTTTAGTCCGAACGGCATTGCGTAGCTTGATGGGTTCCCGAGGGGGTTGTGAAAATTTGTCTTTTCTTGGTCTTCTTCGGCCATCTTGATTTGATTGTAGCCGTGCAAAACCGTCCACGAAGGACTTGACTTCGAAATTGGGTGTAGTGTCTACCAACATGTCGATATTGGGTAGTGGAAAATCGTCCTTGGGACTTGCTTTGTTGAGATCTCGGAAGTCACGCAGCGGCGTACTTTTCCATTGGCCTTGGTGGCCGTGACAATATTGGAGAGCCATGTGGGGTACTCGATCACCACGATGAAGCCGACGGAGCATTTTTCGATCTCCTCTTTGACTTGTAAAGACCATTTCGGCTTGATTCGGCGTAGCTTTTGCTTGATGGGCTTAGCCTCGGGATTTAAGGGAATCCGGTGTTCCACAATGTTAGGATCTAATCCGGGCATGTCTTGGTAAGACCAAGCGAACACGTCCACGAACTCTTTGAGCAATGCGATCAATGCGTCTTGCTCTGTGCCGGTGAAGAAACTTCCGATTTGCGTCTCTTTTGGCTCTTCGGCGGTTCCCAAATTCACTTTGGTTAAAACCTCCTCGGCGGCTTGGGCCCGGTTTTCTCTCGTTTGACAAACATGCTTAAAGATGTGCTTAATGTATTGTTCGTTTAATGTGTACGCTTCTTTATCAAGTGAATCGTTATTAGCTGTTTGTGTGTTAGTTAATTTATCGGTTGTTAAAGATGCAATGAAGAGGATACTCGGAAAGATCGAAGCATTCATTAAGAGCATACGGGAATACATTATTGGCAATGAGTTCGTAATCTTACGGCGTGAGGCCATCGGATGACTCGAGAGACTCAAATTCAAAGCTAATGGACTCGGGATGAGTTTTGACACTAGACTCTAGGACTCGAGGGTCGGACCAAGTTGTTCGATCATGTCCTTTTTCTTGGCGGTAGGCCGGAGAATGTGGCCCGATTATTGAGGGGCAATGAGCTTGATAGGAGAAGGGGCTTGAAAGGCTTTATGTCACCGTTCCGTCATTGCTATCACGAGTTATCGAAACAAAATCGATTAGATCGGCATCTCGATTTCTTCTTTGAAGAAGCGAGTGTAGCGGTGGTTCGTCCCTGCATCGTCTGCGGAGTCTCTTGCTTTTGTCTTGGGCATTGCTAGCTCGAATGCGGACTCGTCCCGCTTGTTGAAGGCGGGGGTGTTGACGAGAGAGTTTTCGAATTCTTCCGCCAAAGAGGGGTTTTCCCGAACCAAAATTCGCTGTGAATAGTGGTGGTTGTGGATCCGGCGAGGGCGGTGTGTCGAGGAATGCTCTTCGGACGGGATTTGGCTTGAGGCCTCTGAATCTTGCCGGGTTACTGCTGGAGCTTGTCCACGGTTGTCGGCCGGCTTTGTTTGGCGGCGATCGGCTCTGTTCCTTTTACGGATCTTCTTCCAAGTTGCCGGCCTTCCTTGTGAAGTACTTGGTCATGTCGAAGGCTGTGGGACGAAGATCGGAGATTGCGTGCAAGCCTCTTTTGTTATACGTGGAGCGTTTTCGTGCGGCTCGCTTGTCCTCCGCAATGTGTTCGGGAGTAGGAGAGTATCCCGGGCCGTGCGGGGTATTGTTCTTTAATATTGATGATACGTTGAGTGCCACGATGGCGTTTTCCCAGGCGAGTCCGGGATGTAGTTCATGTGCTTCATCATTTTCATCGGGGGAGGGATCTTGTCCCAAATCAAAGCGAGGTCTATGTGGCACACTTGGGCCTTTGGGCTTTCGATGGTGAACCACTGTTAACATCATGCCATCATCGTCGGGTTTGATTTCTAAAACCGGGACGCCGTTGGTATCGGTCCTTTCGGTGACTATCTTTGTCGCCGTAGATGATGGTCATATCTGTTCCTTGGACGAACTTTACGCAGCGATGGAGAGTGGATGCCACCCCATTGATGCTGATGTAGCGAGGCGTCCCAGAATGGCGGTGAATGTGATCGGGATGTCGATGACTTGGAAGTCTGTCGGGACCATTTGTTTTCCAAACCGAAGGTTGAGTGGCTATTCCCAAGGCGGGCGGGATGTTGAGTCGTATGCCTTGATTGCACGAGTCGAGGGTTTTAGATCGGTTGCTTTGATCCCTAGCAAATCCATCATTTTGGCTGGAAGGACGTTCATGGATGATCCCCATCTACCAACACCCGGGAGACGGCGCTCGTCCAAGTTGAAGCTGTTATGTAGAGAGGCTCGTTGTGGTCGGCCCAAATTTTGGAAGATCGAGTTACGTGAAGGTGATGATATTGCTGTAATTGACGTTGCCAATCATACGGCTGCTTCATCGGGTGTCACTTTGTGATGGGAACCGTAGTGCAGGCCGGGCTTTCTTCCAACTTGAGCTTGTGCGGGTAAGATGAAGTGAGTAAGGACAGTGAGATGTTAGCTGAGTGCGCTTGAGGCGTGTTAAGGCGGGATCTTCGACCTTTGGGTCAGGGGTTTCGGCTTCTTTGGCGTAGGGTCCCTTTTCGGTTCGTGGCTCGGGTATGGCGGCCTTTTGTCTGTCCGTGGAGGATTCAGGATTTGGCCAGGAACGTGTCGGAACATTCACCTCTGGACTTGTGGTTTTGCTTGTCTCTCCCGTTTACGGAGTGGGAGGAGCTGATTGGCGTAAGGCGGCTGCGCATTTCAATTCGTTATTTGTCATGGCTTTTCTTGAAGCATCAATAGTGGCTTTGAGATCTTCCCAGACGGGGTTGGATTATCTGGACCTTCGGGCCTTCGTTGGCGGTGCGAAGCTTCGTCCCGGTGATCATGGAGCAAACATTGCCGTGGCCACTGTGCGAGAACTAGGTTTGGGGAGATTTCTTTGGAGTAGATGACGTAGTAGTCAAACCTTCGGAGGGTTCTCAGAGGGTTCCGGCGTGGGATCACCGATTCATACCTCTTTTTCGGCTTTTGTTGAGAAGATAGCTTCTTCTTTCGTCGAGGGCGGCCCTCGTTCATTGCATCACTGGAATTCCATTTCCGGACAAGCTGACTGTCGCGGAGCGTCCCACCGAGATGTGTTCGTTGTTCGGCGGTGGTGCAGGACCTCGGGAGGCTGGATGGGCGAGCTTTCCTCTGGAAGGTCTTGTGGCCTTACGTCATAAGCTGCATGGCTCGTACGAGGGTAACGGGTTGACTTACGGGAGACAATGAGAGACGTTAGAGGCTGTAGGAGCGATCATAGCTTAGGAAGCCCGAGGTAGTTGGGTGGCTAAGGTTCCGAAGTGGTGCATGGCACCTTCGATCCGAGCTTGTTGCTCACCTTGACGTTTCTCAATAGCCGCGAGGACTGCCAAATTTCTTCCGGTGTTGGGAAATTTCTTGGGGGTAAGGTCCGTGCTCATCCTTGTTATCCCGACTTGGCCGTAGGGGATTTGTGGTATCTGGTGACGGAGGTGGGAAGAAGGTAGGACCTTCTTGTTTTGACCTTTGGGAGACGGGTTCCGGGTACTCTCGACCACTCTCTGTTAGGCTGGAGGGTGATGGGCAAGGTTTAGACACGGGAATGGCCTAACGGGATAAAAGGGGAAAGCTCACGTGGCATGCGGTTTTAGTTTCTTTTATTTTTTTTGATTTTTTTTTGTTGTTTTAATTTACTTAAAACGGCATTTTCTCGAGAATCCTAGGTAGGTTGGAAAAGATTGCTCTTCTTTTTCGCAACTATGCTAGATCTGGGTCGAGTGGAGACCATACGTGCGGCTATAAGCCCCTCGTTTTGCACACTGTATTTCGACATCCCGGGGTGGACGGCCCCGGGCGAGGTCCTATAGTGCAAGCGGTTTCCACCGGCCTAAAGAAAAATCGAACCTAAGGACCGAGCTTTGTCATGTTCGTTTTGATGCGTTAGCCATGTGAATAGTGAACCGAGCCGGCTGAGTCAAGATCGAGTCAAGAGTTCGGCATGACCTCTCTTTACCTTGCTTGCGCAAGGGATGCAGTGACGTTAGGCGTTGGGTGGGTCATATCGTCATGGGCGACGTATCAAAGGCGTGATGACATGGTGTCATGCGAGCATGGATGTATATCGGGACGGAACATCGTGCAGGTGTAGCCGGAAATCAAGATCGGGTCAAGATTTTAGCATGACCTTTCATCGCTTTGCTTGCAAGGATCTTGAGTTAGAGCCTTGACTCGAGAAAATGGCCGGCATGGTATATGTATCCAGTTTGTATGACACGGTGAGTAAAAACCAGCAGAGTGCAGACGAGTGTGACTCAAGACTCAACGTGCGGGGTTGACGCTTGGCTAGGATGGGATGTTTGGAATGATCCGTGCGCGCCCGAGGCCTAGGAAGACCAAACGGGTGCAAGCGAGACCACTCCGGGTTAAGGGTTGTAGTGTGCGGTGTATCCAGGCGGCGGTGCGCATAGTGTGCGGTGTAGCAGAGGCGGCGGTGTGAGTAGAGTGCGGTGTAACCGAGGCGGCGGTGCGCGTAGTGTGCGGTCTCTAAAATTCTTTTACGAGTAAAATAGAAAATTTTGAAGAATTTTAAATGTATGCGCGAGATGTATATTGATGCATTTTTTGTATTTTTATTTTTTGTAAAATAAAAACGAAGCACGTGCACACACACACAACGATTAAAGGAAGGGGTAAAATGAAAGTTTGACCCTCATCATCGTTTTAAAAATCTTTTGTTTTGTTTAAAAGTTTTAAAACAAAATGTCCCAGCCAGTCGCCAAGCTGAAATTACCGGGATCCGGCTCGCGCGCGATGGTGCCCCAGGTGCATCTCGCGTTCGTTCGCTGTTCGGGAATGTTCGCCGGATCCGAGAGCGGCACTGTCGCGCCCGGCATCAGCTTATTCCGTCTTAGCGTTTTGCGAGGTTGGAGGTGTCTCGGCTGTGTTTTGCTTTGTAGAGTCGCCACGCCGTTTTTATTAAGCCCCGAAAACATTGAAAAAGGGCATCGGTTTAAAGATAAATTTTAAAGCTGTTTTTGTGTGATGAGATTTTGAGTTCGGAGGTCGAGATGACTCCTCGGGAAGAGAATATTAGAATATTAGAGCTCACCAGAGTAGCCTCGTAAAACGAGTCTTTCGGATACCTAATATCCTTTAAATGTTGTGTGTGTGTGTGTGTGCTTTTAAAAATGCATCTTTGTATCGGATGTCTACATTGTATTGAAATGTATTGAAATAGAATAGGAAGGAAGCCTTACCAATGTTGGTTCGTGTACATCTTCCGCGGGGAATAGTGTTTGAGGTCGGAGTAGCGTTCGGATTGCTTCGGGGATGCCGGTTGTGCGGACGAGTTTCGGCGTGAGTTGAGGTTGTAGGCTGCGTTCGGGCGGAGGTTCGGCGTGCGTGGGGATCGTCGGGATCACTCGGGCGGAGGTTCGGCGTGCGTTGTGGTGGCGGGAGTCACTCGGGCGGAGTTTCGGCGTGGTTTGGGATCGTCGGTTTGACTCGGAAAGAGCGGGACAGGGAAAGACCAGGCGAGGCCTCGGAGTACCACGAGGGGCCTCGAGTACCTCGAGAGTGCCTCGGGGCAGCGGGAGCGTCTCGGGAGCGCTCGGAGAGGCTTCGGAGCACCTCGAGGGGGCTCGGAAGGCCTCGGAAGGATCCGAAGGGGCGGGAATGCCTCGAAAAGGTCTTAGAAGGGGAGCCGAGGAAGGCTTAGGGAGGAAGAGAGAAGTGGGAGGTGTGAAAAAATGAGGAGGGGAGCCCTCTATTTATAGTCTCGAGATTTGGTGCAAAGAGGTCCGTACGGACCTCCTTGGTTATCCGAGGATTTTGGTTTTCCTCGATTTGAGGAATATGCAATGATGGTGAATATTACGGAAATGATGGTGTCCCCTTGCAAAGAGGTCCGTACGGACCATCTTGCATGCAAAGAAGGTCCGTACGGACCAAGTACGCATGGAAACCATCATTTCTCCGGGATTTGAGGAATATTGTGGACTTTAAGGGGATTCGGTAATTATGGAAACAAAGAGGTCCGTACGGACCTATATTGCTTTTCCGGTTTCACGAAAATTCCCGAAAGGTCCTTTGTCCCTTTTATCCCAGAAAGGCTCCTCCCCTGGTTTGGTTGGGGGTTTGAGAGGGTTTTGAGAGGGTTTTGAGTGAGAGAGGTCTCTGAGACTGCGTGGATGAGTCTGCGGTGTTTCCCGTGTGTTTGAAAGGGAGTGATCCAGATTGGGGTACTTACAGCTACCCCGTTGAGTTGTGGAGTTTTCTTTGGAGTCTTCTCCATACGAATACCATTCGCAGCACAATATTCCCTAAACTCAGTAAGCTCATACTCCCCACCATTGTCTGATCTTAAGCACTTAAGCTTAAGTCCCGTTTGATTCTCCACCAAAGCCCTCCACTTCTTGAACACCTCGAAAGCCTCATCTTTCCCCTTCAAGAAATAGACCCAGACCTTCCTTGTAGAATCATCAATGAAAGTCATGTAATATGACGCACCACCCAGAGATGTAACCGGAGATGGCCCCCACAAGTCCGTGTGAACCAATTCCAACTTTGCTTCCCTCAATCCCCTTCCTGTCCTTGAGAAATTACTTCTCCCTTGTTTGCCAAACATACAATCTTCGCAGATCCCCACGTTGGCTGTCTTGAAGCCGGTAGTAGACCACTTGGAACAAAGTACCTTCATCCCTGTCTCACTCATGTGACCCAATCGACAGTGCCACAAATCGGTATCACCCTTAGGCTGCTGCCACCGCAATACTATCCTTGGTGTTGTTCGCCAAATACACAGTACCCTCCTTATTACCCCGAGCGATCTCACAATCCTCCTTGGTAATAACCCGGTTCTGCAGTAGAAAGTCACCTTGTAACCCTCATCATCCAGCCCCAGCGAAAGTAAGTTCTTCTTCAAACCGGAATGTGTCGAACCCCGTTCGGATGTAGAACCTTCCGTCCGATGCTCCTATTCGACATCCCCCTTCCCCTTGATTTCCAAAGGCTCCCCATCGGCTAGATAGACCTTCCCGAAATCATAGGAAGTATAATTTTCCATCTCTTCCTTATGCCCGCAAGAGTGGAATGATGCCCCGAATCCGGCACCCATGATTCTAGTGCACTACTAACACTCGAGAACCGGTACATCGTCACCTTCAAGCGCCACATTCGCTGATTGCCCTTACGATTAGGACAATCCCTTTTGAAATGTCCCGACTCCTTACAATAGTAGCAGACGAGAACCCTTTGCAACCTTTGGTTTGTTCTCCGCATGACTTTGACCTTACCACTCACAACGTTCTCCCTTGATTCGGTCCTTCCACTGTTTGCTAGTACCGGCTTCCCCTACTAGTAGTAGCCAAAGCCGATCCGGCACTTGATGTCCCCAACTTTTTCATGCGATTTTCTTCACCTAAAAGAAAGTCTTTAACATCATCATACTTCAATTTATTCTTACCTGTGAAGCGTTGATTGCGATCACCGTTCCGCTCCAACTTGCCGGTAAAGAAGCTAGCAACAGACATGCATGAACCTCGTCATCGAACTTGATCGCCACCGCGATCAATGAATCTATGACATCCATAAACTCATCAATGTGTTTAGCGAGGATCCTCCCTCTTGCATCTTGAGACTACCCATCTTGCGTATCAAATCAACCTTATTTGCGGCGAGACGGAGTTTCAAATCTCTCGGTAAGATAATCCAATAGCTCCTTGGTGGTTGTAGCCTTCTTGGTAGTCTTCGCGATCCACTTTGACAAAGTAGATCTCACCGCCCCTAAAGCCTTCCGATCCATGAGTTCCCATTCTTCACGATCTTCGTCTTAGGTTTGACTCCCTTGAGAGGCTTGTAGAGATCTTTGTTGTACAAGAGATCTTCAATCTGCATCCTCCAATATCCGAAATCGGACCCATCGAATTTCTCCACCGCTTGTTTGTCCTTGCCCATTCTTGATTGCTTGAAAGCAACTCCCTTGATCCTAAACCAAGAGCTCGATACCGGTTGTTGTGAATATGGCCCTCCACACCCAAGCAAACCTACAAGAATAATTAGTGCACACAAACCAAGCACAAGAAATCAACGAAAACAGAAAAGAACACAAGAAATTGTTAACCCAGTTCACCAAATTGATTGGCTACGTCTGGGGGCACTACCAAGCCAGGATCTTGCACTATGTAATTAGAATTTGTGTTACAATGAATAAAGGGGCGGAACATTGCTTTATATATGCCCAAGAAAGTATAAAACCAAACCCTAGCTTAAGCCCAGAAAACGCATTAAGCCCACGAACAAATTTCCTTGGCCGGCCTTGAGGCGCCCGCCTCAAGGTGCTCAAGCGGCCGCACAGAATTGCTCCAAAACCATGCCTTCCTTCGGAGCTCGAGGCGCCCGCCCCAAGCATGGCCATGCGCCCGCCTCAAGCAAGTGATGCCAACGCCAAGATTACGTTACGCGAGGCGCCCGCCCCATCCAGGTGATGCGCCCGCCTCATACTGCTCCTAGAAACGACGAAGGTTGGTCCCTATCTCAACAGGGAAAGCCCACTCCTTTCGTCATAGTATATGAGACGTGGATTATGTTTAGGGCCCAATCCATTTGGGCCTTGTCGGACTAGCCCATGTTCGTTCGTACCTCAGTTTATACCGTTCACTAACAACAACTATCTATTTCTATTTTCAAATACTCCCTTTCATCTTAGTATAAATGTCGCATTTGACTTATCAACATTTTTGATATCTTCAAGCACCAAAACTAGGGAGGACTGATGTTGGGAGGGAGGAGGGTGGAGAGGAAGTGAAGGAGGAGGGAGGTATAGGGAAAAGTAGACAAATTATTTTCTTATTTAGAAAATCAAAATTTAGTTTGACACCGACAAAAAAAGGAAAGTGCAAGTGCAACGTTTATTTTGGGACGGAGTAAAACACCAATGTTCCAAAACTGTTACCCTACTTTACACTTCAGAGGACTGTGTCTGAAACCGGTGCCCTGCTTCTACACTTCATTGTAAAAAAAAAGTTATTGTAAAAGAATAAGAGAGGAAAGAATTAAAGGTATTAAAAATACAATCTTTACTATTATAACAACACTATGACTATCTATATCTATAGACATCAATTATCAGAAAAGAAAACAGTAGCTGATGAAACATACGAAAAATCATGAATAAGAGAAATGGAAGAGGCGATAGAAAGGCAAAACAGGAATACAATTCAAGTGAACTCTCGCTTCTAGTTTAGTAGTACTTGATTGATCTTGAGCATTGTCGATCTTGATTCGTATAGAAGTAGCTTCTTCAGCAGCCATGAATCGTTTGAGTCAACATGGCTGTAGTTTATGTGCATTTCCAGCAGTTGTGGTGAAGCGACAAGCAGCAGCTGGATTAGTTCGGTTATGGGTTTTCCCGACCCCCTAAGCTCTCATCTAGAACAGCAGGAGTGATGGATATCTTGAGACTCACAGTCTGCAGATTGTCGAACTGGAGAATTGCTGCAGGTAATCTTATACAACCTGAATCGGTATATGTCCCATACCCATGTGATGTGAAAAGATTCAGTTACAGTTAAAGAATTCAACTCAATCTGGCATAACTATGTAGGAATGTATTGGTTGAAGTTTAGTTAGGGCAACTGACTCGAAAGGAAAGGAAAATAGTGGAGTTTAATTATATTCATAAAAGTTGAGATTACAACTGAGAAACTACTACAACTACTGCAACATATTCGGTCCTCAAAACATCTACACCAAATTGTATAGACAAATCTAAGCTTTCTTGGGAGATTTGGTAGCAGCTTTCTTGGGTGACTTTGGAGCCTTCTCAGCAGCCTCAGTTGCAGCAGCAGATTTCTTAGGCAAAAGAACTGGGTTTATGTTAGGCAAAACACCTCCACTTGCAATTGTTACACCAGCAAGCAATTTCCCCAATTCATTATCATTTCTCACTGCCAATTGAACATGTCTAGGGTTTATCCTCGTCTTCTTGTTATCCCTCGCAGCATTCCCAGCCAATTCCAACACCTATTCAAATTTTCAATTCATTTCGAATTCCCAATAAATTTTAACAACAGAATGCAAATAGAGTATGTAAATTGTGAATGTACCTCAGCAGCTAGGTATTCGAGGACGGCGGCGAGATAGACGGGAGCTCCGGATCCCGTGCGCTGAGCATATCGGCCTTTTTTGAGGAGCCTGGCGACTCTGCCGACGGGGAACTGAAGGCCGGCCTTGATCGACTTGGTCACTGATTTCTTCCTCGCTCCGGCGCCTTTCCTACCGCCGGCTCCTTTTGTCTTTCCGGTCTCCATTTAATCGATCTGAAAAGAGTTTGAATTGGGAGGCAGATTTCGGGTGTTTGATTTCTGCTCTGAATGTTTGAATGCTTGAAGACTTACGAGAAAGGTTGAGTATTTATACGGGAAACGATGTTGACCGTGACACGTTGGCAATCCTGGTGTGTTTCATTAGCCAGTGAAAACGATGAGATCAAGCGTGCTGAGATGAGAGACACAAAATGGATTCAAATTTTAGAGAGAGAGAGAGAGAGAGAGAGAGTATGTGGGTGAGAAAGAATGAAGAGTGTGTGTGTAGTATGTGGGAGAGGAGTGTGTGTGTGGAGTATATTTTTGAAATGGGTAAAAACCATATGTTAATTTTTTCAAAAATATTTTAATTGAACTATTATTTTTCAAAATATTATCACTAAACTTTCATATTTTTTTCAAAATATACTCACTATATCGACAAATTCTCTAAAAAATCTAATGAAATTGAACAACATGGCCTCAAATGACTAATTTCGTAAAATACAATATGGGATAAATGATTTTTTTGGGAAATTGATTTTTAATATTTTTTATAAATTATGTGCTTATAATATTTTACATTAATTAATTTGTATTCTTTATCATACTATGTTAATAACGTTAACATATTGGTTGAAAAACTTAATAAACATTAGTTACATGGCTAAATTTCTTTATATTTTTAATAAATTTGTTAAAACAGAGTGAGCACATTTTAAAAATTACGAAAATTTAGTTAAAACATTTTGAAAATATTACTTTAATGAGAACATTAGCGACTAAAATATAATTTTTGCCTTTGAAATATTGCGGTTTCCTGGAGGTAGCGATCTAGAGCAGGTAGAGTCGTCAATACGGGAAAACGGAACGAGACGAAAATAAGTTGTCCTGCAAATAAAATGGGATGAGACGGGACGGGACGAAACGGGACGGGACTAAAATACTCCGTCCCGTCCCAAATCTACTGCGGGACCCGTTGACTAGGAGGGATTAGGCGTTGACTAGGTGCCAAGGCCAAGGCCACGACCCATTTATGCTTGAAACCCCAGCTTCAGCCTCCTCGTATATATAGCCACATGCCACATTTTACTTTCTTTTTGTTTCAATGTGGGATAATAACCTTTGGCCAAGGCAAGGCCAAGGCACAATTTTCTTTCTTTTTGTTTCAATGTGGGATAAGTCACGGCCAAGGCCAAGGCACAATTTTCTTTCTTTTTGTTTCAATGTGGGATAAGTCATGACCAAGGCCAAGGCCGAGCCAAGGCAAGGCCAAGGCCGGCCAAGGGCCTCATCAGTCATCAGCAACTCAGCAAGCCTTTATACTTGAATGTCACGGGACGGAATGGGCGGGACCGCACTATGTTGTCCCGCGACGGGAACGGGATGAGACTAAACGGGACGGGACTAAAATATTCCGTCTCATCCCGTCCCATATGTATGGCGGGACGGGACGTCCCAACGGGACCATCCCAACTTGACGGCTCTAAGAGCAGGTAGGTGCATGAGGTTATAGTGGAGCTGAAAAAGGAAGGGCGTTGGATTAGAGATGGTTTTGTTTCCACATTTGTCACTGACTGATGATGCATAAAATGGGTGATACCGGAGGTACCTAATCAGTCGGGAACGCGGCGTTGGATTCCTGGACGAACGAACGGACGATCTGCAACAGGCAGATTAGGGCGCGGGCAGTTACCCCGCGCAAACCCTCCGGCGTGAGAATAAGCATCTGTGTATGGAGAGATGATATAAACTGGGAGGGAGGCATATTATATTTTGGATAGATAGAATGTGTGTACCTTTTTTGGGGTGAGATTACTCCTTATATAGGATTAGGATGAGAGATATAATTGTAGTAGGATTGCAGGAGATCCCTAGAATCGTGGATCAGATTATGTAGGAGATCAAGTACGTATATAACTCCTGATTTGTAGGAATCCTGTTATGGAAAGGATTATAAGAACGTTCTGACTCCGTAGGTCGACGTACGTATTGTAGGTCGAGGTCGCCTGTTTGAGTCTAGGTCGACCTGACTGCTTGATGTAGCCGGATGATACTCGTAAGAGATATAGATCGTATGTCGGACAAAGCTAGGTCGGAACCATAGAGGTCGGACAATGAGCTAGGTCGACTGATCTTGGCTGATGGGTCTTGGGCCTTGTAATAATTGGGCCGACCTACTAGAGATGTGGTGGCAATAATGTCTGAATAATTGGGCTTCACTCGTTGGGCCTAGCCCGTCACTTTTATTCCATTCAGTGGCCCCCAACTTTCTGAGTTGACTTTGTCGACCAGGAAGTTATAAGAAATTTGATGAAGACTTGAGTAGGTCGTAGCTAGATGCTCGAACTGCTAGATGGTCGACCGTTGATGACGTGGCTCAATCTTGACCCTTAATTGTTTCGACGGTCAGATCTGGATGCAGCCTATGATGCTTTGAAGCTTATGAGAGATGTTGCGGTGGTTGAGGCCGACAAGTCCATATTGATTTGAAGATTTACCAAAGTCATGGATGGAGAACAGTTTGGCAATTTAACGAGGTTGACCAAGGTTATAGTCGAACTTGTTTAGAAAACGAGACTGCCCTAAATCTTCGGTCGGGCATGTTTAAGAACGAGGTCGATCTAGGACATCGGTCGAGTCTGTTAAGGAACGAGACTGCCCTAAATCTTCGGTCGGACCTGTTTAACGACGAGGTCAACCTAGGACATCGGTCGAGTCTGTTAAGGAACGAGACTGTCCTAAATCTTCGGTCGGACCTGTTTAAGAACGAGGTCGACCTAGGACATCGATCGAGTCTGTTAAGGAACGAGACTGCCCTAAATCTTCGGTTGGACCTGTTTAAGAACGAGGTCGACCTAGGACATCAATCGAGTCTGTTAAGGAACGAGACTGCCCTAAATCTTCGGTCGAACTTGTTTAAGAACGAGGTCGACCTAGGACATCGGTCGAGTCTGTTAACCAAGAGTTGGTCGATGACGAAGTTTGACTCAGCAATGGCCCAGCTCCTTAAGATCAACTTTGAGTCGAAGCAATACTTTTTTTGAAGTGATGGAGAGTGCACTATTGTAATTGCCTTGGTTGGAGTTAATTTTGAGTGGCCCCCATTCTTTTGCCACAAATAGCTACGTGAGCAATTTTTGCACATGTCTCTGTCTCCACTTCGTAATGCCAAGGAACTTTCCTCCATTTTTTATTTCGCATAGCTGGAGAGCGACTTGCTGAGGTCGGAAGGTTGACCAGACATCAAAATGCATTGAGAGCGAGCTAGCGTCAATGACAAAGAGAGATCTGAGCTTTGGAGACCCAACCAGTATGTCGAAATTGTTAAAGATGACGAGGCGGTTTCAGGTCGCCAATATTCAGCAGTGTGTGGTTTATGCTTGACTTGCGAGCTATTAGAGAGATACGGGCTATATAGAGAAGGTATTACAAAGGTTTGGCATGAAAAATTGTAAACCACATGACACCCCTGTCTCTAAAGGAGATAAATTCAGTTTAAATCAATGTCCTAAAAATGATTTTGAATCCAAGTATATGAAAAATATCCCTTATGCATCAGCCGTAGGAAGCTTAATGTATGCACAAGTCTGTACTCGTCCAGACCTTGCATTTATTGTTGGAATGCTTGGTCGATACCAAAGCAATCCAGGGAGAGAACATTGGGTTGCAACCAAAAGAGTGATGAGATATCTACAAAATACTAAGGACTACATGCTTACATATTCAAAGTCGGATCATCTTGAGATCGTTGGGTATTCCGATTCTGACTTTGCTGGATGTCAATATAGTCGAAAGTCGACGTCTGGTTATGTCTTCACGTTAGCCGGTGGAGCAATATTTTGGAGAAGTGCCAAGCAAACACTTGTGACTTCCTCTACTATGGAAGCCGAGTTTGTTGCTTGTTACGAAGCATCCAAACAAGCTATATGGCTGCGTAAATTTATTGAAGGACTGCTAATTGTCAATGGTATTGAAATACCGCTCAAGTTATATTATGACAATCGGGCTGCAGTGTTGTATTCTAACAACAACAAAAGTTCATCTAGATCTAAGCATATAGATATCAAGTTTCTTGTTGTTAGAGAAAGAGTACAAAATGGACAATTATAAATACAACTTATAGGAACAAACTCCATGTTAGCGGATCCGTTTACTAAAGCGTTATCACATTTAGCATTTCACGAGCATACCGCTCATATGGGTGTAACAACTTTTGATAACATTTAATATAGTGGAAGTTTGTGTTGTACTTCCTATTTTATATACTCCCTCCGTCCCAGCCCATGCTTCCCATTTTTGCATTGCACGCAAATTAAGGAGGGAATATAAATAGAATAAAATAATGGGAATGGGATATGTTAATGAAGATTAAGAAGGTCAAACCTCATTTTCCCTCCACTAATAATTTCCCCCCAAATTTCAAATACAAGTACTATTCATCAGAAAGCCCATGCTTACAGATCACAATCCTTGTCAACTGTTACTATTCATCACCTAAACATGTTTTCTACATAACCAGGATTACAATCCTGGTGAAAAATTACAAATAAATTTCCTACACATAATTTTGAGGGAATTACTTTAAATAAAAAGGTCATCACAAATTTTGGCTGAAGATCAAACAGGACCAAGAGCCACCAAAAACAGCCACCAAAAAATTAAATACAAACAGCCACCACAAAATTTCCAAACTCCATATCCAAAATTCAAGATGTCAGGATGTAACTTACTGGCCAAACCCAACTTGACTCAAGATCAAATGAACATGTTGGGTCAGTTCTTGCTTCAATCTATGGTGAATGGGAAGCTTCCAAGAGGAGTACGTGATGTGGCTGCTTCAAAATTTGGTCTCTCGAGAAGGAGGATCTTTACTTATTTGAGGAAGGTGGTAGATCAACAGGACCAAGGTAAACCTGTCCATTTACATTCAAAGAAAGTAGGAGTAGTCAGAAGTAAAAAGGTGAAATTAGATGAAGAAAAAATGAAATGAATTGACTTTCGTAAGAGAGGAACAATTAGAAATCTGAGTCAAGCTTTGGGTATTAGTAAAAGTACAATTGGGAGATGGAAAAAAATTGGTGTGATCAAGGCGCACACCAATGCAATCAAACCAGCTTTAACATATGAAAACAGAATAGCAAGGCTGATATTTTGCCTTGAAGCAATCACATTTCATCCAACAATTGATGAAGTAGTTTTTAATTTCATGCATGATGTAATACACTTAGATGAGAAATGGGTTTACATAACCAAAACATCCGAAAGGTATACATTTGTCAAGGTGAAGAAGAGCCACATAGGACATGCCAAAGCAAAAGATTCATCACAAAAGTGATGTTTCTTTGTGCCGTAACAAGGCCAATTTATGATAACCAAGTTAATTTAATCTTTGATGGAAAAATTGGTATGTGGCCATTTACTACAAAGGAACCAGCAAAGAGACACAGCAAGAATAGAGCAGCTGGTACATTTGTCACCAAAGTAATGAATTCAGTCAATAAAGAAGTGACCAAGAATATGTTGATAACCCAGGTAAGAATCCAAACAGATTTTAAACCCAGTTTTTTTTAGAGCAGCAGACTTGATTTCAGTTTGATTTTCATTATAGGTTATTCCCGCAATCAAGTCAAAATGGCCATCAACAAGCAGCAAAAATATCATTATCCAGTGGGATAATGCACCACCACACATCAACAACAATGATGCAGATTTTAGAGCATCAGCAAGTGATGAAAACTTTAACATACAGTTGCAATTTCAGCCACCAAATTCACCAGACACAAACATCAATGACTTAGGTTGGTTCAACTCATTAGATGTTGTGAGAAATTCCATTCAGACCGAGACTGTGGATGAGTTGGTCAATGGAGTGCAAGAAGCATTTCAAAGGTTATCTGCTTACACACTCAATAAGTTGTTCCTGACATTGCAATCAATTTTGAGACAGATAATGACTGTGAGGGGTGCGAACAACTACAGCTTAGAACATTTGGGAAAAGATTCTTTAGAAAGAAGTGGCCAACTTCCAAAAAACTTGACAGTTAACAAAGAATTAGTGAAATGTTGCATTAGGTATCTACAACAAGCAGGCCATGCAGCAAAGTTTGAAGGCATGATGGATGAAATGGAACTTGTGCACATGTCTTTAGGCAGTGGTATGTACAAAAATATCTACTCTCAGAAAAATATCATCATAGAGTAGTTTTTGAAGGGTCACTTTTGTAAAGACAGTTTTTTGTAACATTTTACTGTCAACGAATGGTACAAACTAATGTGGTTTCATTCTCAGACTTGAATCATCATAGAAAGACAGTGTCAACAATTTCAAACATGCATCTCACCAATTCAAACTTCATTGAATCATCAGAAAAAGGTCACCACAAAATTTGGCTGAAGACCAAACAGATCCACAAAATTAAGTCAAAACAGCCACCACAAAATTGTCAAACTCCATATCCAAAATTCAACATGTCAGGCTGTAACTTACTAGCCAAACCCAACTTCACTGAAGATCAAATGAACATGTTGGGTCAGTGGCTGCTTCAAAGTTTGAAGGCATGATGTATGAAATGAATGCAACAAACTAATGTGGTTTCATTCTCAGACTTTAATCATCATAGAATGACAGTGCAAACTGTCAACATGCATCTCACCAATTCAAACTTAATTGAAGCACACAATACCAATCGCAGCACACATTAGGTCAAAACCAAGGCAAACAAAGTTCATATTAACAAATTCATTGATGTGGGCAATTAAAGGTAGCAATCACAGATTAGGTCAACAAGCCATATTCATCATTTCACACATAACTTTCACCCAACTCCCAAAATGTACTCAAACAGCCATTAAAAAACCAGTTCAAACACAGAGAAGAATAAAGGATGAGAAAGAAGACATAAACCTGCTCCTTAAGCCAACATTGTATAGCCGGAAAGTGCAAACCCAACATCAACAAATCCTTTCTGTGGGTTTCTACCTTTCGCGTGTAGGTTTAGGGACTATTTCGATCTGTGATGGCATCAAGCTGTTTTGAGAGAGACCACCATGGCTCGTTGAAAACAGAAAGGGGAACGGTGCTTCGAGGTGGATTACTAAGAATTTCCCTAAAAATGTTATGAAATTCTTGTGTTTCCTCCATTGTAGAAAAAGCTTCATACTTTTGAGAATCTTCCTACAAACTTGAAGAAATGGGTTCCCCAAGAACTGATTCGCCATTTTCGTAAGAAAAGGGAGAGAATGAATCGGTATCCATGAAGAAAGGAGAACGATGATGTATGAAAACCCTAAAATTTCAACCAATTTCTCAGTCAAATCGAGAGAGAGAACTAGGGTTCGTTCTCCACCAAGAACGATCGAGAAAGTGAGGAGAGAGAGTAGGAGTGAGGAGAGAGAGTAGGATTTGTGTAAATGAATTTTATTTGGCTGGTCAATGGGTTAGGATTAATTAGTTTTGGGTTAGGATTAATTAGTTTTGGGTTAGGTATTAGTGATGTTGTATTAGTCTTAATAGTGTGGGCCCCACAATTAAAATATTAATATTTGATGTCCAAAAAAGGAAAGTGGAAGCTTTTAACGGGACACCCAAAATGGCAAAATGGGAAGCTTCGGCTGGGACAGAGGGAGTATTTATTATTGATTGATCTCATTTGGTTAAGAAGGACTAGTTGGAAGAATATATGTACATATTCCAATATATTCATCAATTTTTCATGCTACACATGTGAGGACCCCGACCCGGAACCTACACGTATCCCGAGCTGTAGCGTCCTCAAACTAACCCAAATTTCAATTAAATTTTAAAACCTTTTATTTAACTTCCAAACATAACATAACCATTTTCAAAATAAGTCTACACCTTTTCACAATGGAGAAATAGTTGACTAACTTAGAAAGTACGAAACTGTTTAGTTACAAAAAGACATCGGTTATAACAATAAATGAAGATTTAATAATACAATTCCCGTAAATGATTTATACTAAAGTACACTTCCTATACCAATCTAATCAAACCCAACAATTCCCAAAATATAACCTCCAAACTCCTCACCGCCCTTACTTGGCCGGTCCACCTGTCTCGGAATCTACAACAGAAACGGGAGAGGGGTGAGAATAAATCTCAGCAAGCTATTATGAATGCAGCAATATGCCATATAAGATGCAACACATAACAAGTTGCACATAACACGTTGGAAAAGCTGTAAACACCTTACATTACCTTGGTTTACCTTTTCCCGTCTGAACAGTAGTCGTACAACATTGGGTATAATAATACTCCAATCTTACAGTGAGCTGCTTAAGCAATACTCACGTCTTATAAGACCCGTTTTTCAGGGAACCAAATAAGACAGTAGCAACTACCTCTGTAAGGCTTTTGGCTCACTACGTATGCTATACCCCAAACTGTGGCCACAGAAGGGGACGGTCACAGGTATAACATAATCCGATCACATTAGGTCACACTTCCATAATTGATCGTATTATTTTATACCCCCAAATGTCAGCTGACTCACACATAATCAAGCACATAATAGATACTTGAATAAATCCACAAAGGGGATAAACAACGTAGCAACATGGTAAAATATACTCATGCTCAACCAACATCATAGTGCAACATTTCTTTAACACACTATGCATAAATAAGCAATATAGTCACATGGTAAAATATACTCATGTTCAACCAATAATCAGAGTGCAGCATTTATGTAACATGCTAATCATAATACAATCCATGAATAAATACTCCAGTAAGATAATGAGATATCATCAACCTATCTTACTTAGTCATTATACGATAATATATGATCTCTATAAGGATCCCAGTTAACTCTACCAAGTTGGAAATCATTTCGGTTAAGTTACCAAACTAGGTTAACTAGCATTTTCCAAGTAACATTTAAAGTACTTCCTCAATTCCATTTTGATCACTTAGGATATTAATGTGTAGCCAAAGTATTCTACTTTAATCTAGGTTAAAGAGATTCTATTTCGGTTCAAGTTTGGTTAGGTTTAAACAGCTCTAAATTTGATGTGAAAAACCGAGGCCGGGGGCACGACTCGTCCCCAGGGGCACGACTCGTGCCCATTGCACCTTCCTCTGCGAATCTGTCGTCCCTCACAAGGCACGACTTCCTTATAACTCGATCACGACTCGTCCCACTCCTCGAGGCACGACTCGTGCCACAAGGCACGACTCGTGACTGAGCCTTAATCAAAACAATTGCAGAAATCCTTCATCACCTATACCCATTTGTTCCCAACCAAGTTTCCTTTGTTTTGTGTGAACCTAGAAAGCTTACTAATTTCATGCTTCACATACTAAATCATTTTAGACCCAATTATGTTATAATTCTAAGTCATTTACCACATGATTCTCAAGAAACCAATTTTCCAACCAAGTGCTTTAATTTGTGAACCTAAGGGAAATTCTTAACTTTGTTCAATTCATTTTAACTCCTTTAATCCCAAAGCATCATGTCCTAAATCTAAATCATCCCCACTTGGTTTCCCACCCAATTCACTACTATTTTTCAAGGTTCCCATTCAATCCACACCAACCCATTTACTTCTACTCTTGGCCACTTTTATGAACAACAACCATTTCTATAATACTAACACATTCTTCAATTCCAAGAAGGCTTCCCAAAGCATCAAATAGCCATTAACACAACCATAACAACATTTAGTATCCATGAACATTTAACGAAGGAAAGGTCATAATAACTCACATTAAAATGGGAGATGGATCATAGATTTCTTGAGCTTGATGAACTCCTCTTGGTCTCCCGATTCCAAAAGTACTCTCGGATCTAAAAAATGGTGAAGGATTGCACTTGGTAGGCTTGAGAAGATAAAGCCTCATCCATGGAAGTTCCATGGATTGAGAGAGAGATTAAGGAGGAGAAGGAGGGAGATGGAGTAATGAAATTGTAAAGGAGAAGGGGGGGGGCCGGGTATGAGAGGAAGAGAGTGAGGGAAAAAGGACAAAAGGGTATGGTCCCCCATACCTCAATTAATACTTCCAATCATTTTATTTCTTTTCCCCCTACACAAACTAAAGCCTAACTACTCACATTTTATTTATTGTCATTTATTATACTTTTCCCAAGGTCTTTATTTAATTTCTCTCAATTATCTCATCCTAATATAAAATCAAAGATATAAAATGAACACACAATATTGACAACAATTTTAAAAGCACACTATATGATGTTAAATCAGTGCCTAGGGTTAGGGTCGTTACATTCACTCCCCCTTAAAGAAAATTCGTCCCGAATTTGACTACCACTTCCTAACTGTTCAACCCGCCTCGATTACTTATGTATACCTCAGACTCCAATTCCCAAATAGTCTCTCCAATGTTGTGATTTCTTCCCCAAGATTCTAATTCCATTAATGATACGATATTACAACTTAATGTTCCAAGAATACCTTACAATTATCACTAACCCGAATTTTCACGACCTCAACAACAATATAAATAAATAGAAGTATTACAACTTATGTCACCAAATATATTACAATATCACATTAAAACTTCAATTACTCTATAAGCTTCTCCAAGCCAGTCGATAAGTCAAATCACCAACCTTTTCTAAAGCTTCAAATGGATTAACGAACTTTGGCGCCAATTTACCGTAGGCCTTGCCTCTCCAAACTCACCCCAACAATTTAGAGATCGATATTTTCTTCCCGAACAACGCCTTATACGGTTTTATCTCAATGTTAGAATGATAACTACTATTATACGTACTCAACCACGGTAACCATATGTCCTATTGACTACTAACATCCATTGTTCATGCCCGTAGCATATCATCAACCACAAGTAATGATTCCTCAACTTTTTACAAGGTTAAACTTAATAGTATTCCTACCTTCCCAAAAGGACCTTCCCGAAAGATGTCTATCCAATCCATTTAATACTATAGGTTTTATACAATCGAACTATCCCCTAACATAAGTGAGGACTTTATTAATAACATCTCATCAAGCTATATAAGTAACGAGTAGAAAATATAATTCAACCTTCTATAACAAAATAACATACCCTCCTTTCCTTCCAATGTAACTTAATCACGAAATCTATAGTGATAACACTCTCAAGTTCAACCTAGAACTCTAAATATTTAATAAATCTTTTAACGTCAACATTCTATTATCACCATTCAATGTTCCAATCATGTTCAGGACTAGTGACGAATCAATATTCAAATTGAAGGGTTGGCCGCCCACAACGGAGCCGATCCAACTCCAAAACAAAACCGAGTCTATTGCGATCGACACAACAATAACCCCACATTTATCAAATCATTTCCCGGACCAAAACTTGAATACAATTAATCATTATAGGGAAACTAGGTTGCAATTTCTACTTGCTTCTGAACAATTTATATCTTTAGGATACCAAGTCTTTCTAAAAGTTACAACATCTTTCAAAATTCCAGAGGATAATATAAAAAGAGATTCAAAGAGACCCGAATGGTTTATTTATTTAAAACCGGCCCATACCAGTTTTAATTAACTAAACCACTCACAATTTAAGAAATTTCAAAAGATTGATAAGCTAACAAAATAACTCGAGTGATTTAATTATCTACAACCGTCCCATACCAGTGGTAGATAGTTAAATTACTCACAGATTTTAATTTACACGAAAATGGGTTACTGACCTTATTAAATCAACTATCCCCGAAGGGCACAATTGCTCATACCGAAGTTCAATATACAATCCAAAGTTTTAAAGCACATTTAAAACAATTCTAACATAATACTCTTGTTTAACTTCTATTTATAGTGTAGCCACCACTCATAATATTTTTACTTAGTTGAATTCCTTATAAGAAAACACAATCTCGTAATACTTATTACTATCTCCGATAAATACACTAAACATTCATTAAGGTTATAAACTTGGCAAAGCATCCTCAATTCAATAATTCTTCAAGTTGAATATTCAACGCCTTTACTTAATTTGAGTCATCTACTCCCTACCTTTGATACTGGTATTATACTTAGCAACAACATATTGTAAACATCTAGTTCCCAATCAAATACCATAATTTCTAAATAATAAAATATAATTGGAACTCTCATAGATCAATCATTCTCAAATTTCAATTAAACATTACAGTATAATCTAACTTAACTCTCAATAACCATCAACAAACTCAAAATCCGTATAACGTCAATATCTTTCAAGCATCACACTAATCCTTCATATGATTCACGTAACTAAGTCGAACTATAGTATATAATCATCCTAAAGTATCCTGTCTTCCAATAAGATTCATCCTCATTTTCTCAACTAATGATAATCAATTTTCAAAACGAACCATATACATATATTACCAATTTTAAAGTTGATCCTTTAAATCACCAATAACTGTATCTATTATACTTCTTCGTATTTACCCTATTTACCTCTCCATAACTAATACACAATCCACAATCAAAACGGTCATACTATATATAAATGTTGTCTTAAGTATATCCTTAAAGCAAATTTTCACTGTAATTGTAACACTCCGAAAAAAAATTCAACTAATAACCATTGAGTATCCTACTAGTTTCTAAAATCAGTCATACAAATCGTCAACAAGTGCTAACGAATACTTGTTCTTCACAGTTACCTATTTAATATCTCTATAACCTTATAATTAACCACCAAGTATCATCTTTCCTCAATATAGTACTAATTTACCTTACGGAGGGTCGCTAAGCTAATTATCTGCTTTATCAAATACTTTCTCAAGATGAGTCATCAAGTCCATCATCCCAATTAGTGTCCTCTATCTAGGAATCCGAATACCAAATTAGTACCTTATAGCAACTCAAAATCTCAATATCCTGGTATGATACCTGATGAAAACCCATTTTGAAACTCACGTAGAAAACACCACTTAGTCCACTAATAACACATAAGGCAAAGTTATATTATTTCTATAAGGTCTCGTACTCGCGATATTTTATAACTCATATAATCTCACTTAGACTATCACTTCCAATACTAGTCTCATATACCTAGTTTCTACCACGCGACACCAATGTATAAATACTCACGCACGTTATACAACTATAAACTACTCTTAATTAGGTCATATACCTAACCTCCACTAAAAGTTCGCAAATTCATTTACCACTGTACACGAGATAACTTAAGTGTATTTTAAATCAAACATATCGCACAACCCAAATAACCTTCACATTCCTTAGGTCGGACCTTCGACATTTACGCATATGTGACATAATATCAATTAATAATTTATCCGACTCAATTACACTCGAGAGGTAAATCAAACGTAGATAAGGAGACTCGCTTCTTGCGACAATCCTCCTCAAACACAACAACTACTCAAATAATTCGAGTTAATATAACGATGATTCACGGATTGGTAATTCGACCAAATCCACCGGCAATACATGCCCACTTAATCACAACTACTAAGATAATTAAGGATGATTCGAGGTACGACCCCATAGGAGTAGAACCTCCAAAGACATAAAACAACTTTTAGGCCAATTATGCACATAAAGATGAAATGTAATGTCACATGAGAACGAATGCACGAGGATTTATAAAAGTATGAACCCTAATTCCTGAGACAGTAAAATACCTCAAATGATGGTGGGGAAATCTATCTTTCCATAACTCACCCTTCCTTGATTCCTCGGTTGGTCAATATCATTTTACTGTCTTTGAACAAATTCTGCATAATACTCTCGACGTAAGTTACCACACACTCTCGCTCAGCTAGACTCTACCCCGAGAATTCTAAGCCGAGCTCGATACCAAGCGAGGACCCCGACCCGGAACCTACACGTATCCCGAGCTGTAGCGTCCTCAAACTAACCCAAATTTCAATTAAATTTTAAAACCTTTTATTTAACTTCCAAACATAACATAACCATTTTCAAAATAAGTCTACACCTTTTCACAATGGAGAAATAGTTGACTAACTTAGAAAGTACGAAAGCTTGTTTAGTTACAAAAAGACATCGGTTATAACAATAAATGAAGATTTAATAATACAATTCCCGTAAATGATTTATACTAAAGTACACTTCCTATACCAATCTAATCAAACCCAACAATTCCCAAAATATAACCTCCAAACTCCTCACCGCCCTTACTTGGCCGGTCCACCTGTCTCGGAATCTAAAACAGTAAAGGGAGAGGGGTGAGAATAAATCTCAGCAAGCTATTATGAATGCAGCAATATGCCATAAAAGATGCAACACATAACAAGTTGCACATAACACGTTGGAAAAGCTGTAAACACCTTACATTACCTTGGTTTACCTTTTCCCGTCTGAACGATAGTCGTACAACATTGGGTATAATAATACTCCAATCTTACGGTGAGTGCTTAAGCAATACTCACGTCTTATAAGACCCGTTTTCGAGGGAACCAAATAAGACAGTAGCAACTACGTAAGGCTTTTGGCTCACTACGGATGCTATACCCCAAAGCGTGGCCACGAAGGGGACGGTCACGAGTATAACATAATCCGATCACATTAGGTCACACTTCCATAATTGATCGTATTATTTTATACCCCCAAATGTCAGCTGACTCACACATAATCAAGCACATAATAGATACTTGAATAAATCCACAAAGGGGATAAACAACGTAGCAACATGGTAAAATATACTCATGCTCAACCAACATCATAGTGCAACATTTCTTTAACACACTATGCATAAATAAGCAATATAGTCACATGGTAAAATATACTCATGTTCAACCAATAATCAGAGTGCAGCATTTATGTAACATGCTAATCATAATACAATCCATGAATAAATACTCCAGTAAGATAATGAGATATCATCAACCTATCTTACTTAGTCATTATACGATAATATATGATCTCTATAAGGATCCCAGTTAACTCTACCAAGTTGGAAATCATTTCGGTTAAGTTACCAAACTAGGTTAACTAGCATTTTCCAAGTAACATTTAAAGTACTTCCTCAATTCCATTTTGATCACTTAGGATATTAATGTGTAGCCAAAGTATTCTACTTTAATCTAGGTTAAAGAGATTCTATTTCGGTTCAAGTTTGGTTAGGTTTAAACAGCTCTAAATTTGATGTGAAAAACCGGGCCGGGGCACGACTCGTCCCCAGGGCACGACTTCGTGCCCATTGCACCTTCCTGCGAATCTGTCGTCCCTCACAAGGCACGACTTCCTTATAACTCGATCACGACTCGTCCCACTCCTCGAGGCACGACTCGTGCCACAAGGCACGACTCGTGACTGAGCCAATCAAAACAATTGCAGAAATCCTTCATCACCTATACCCATTTGTTCCCAACCAAGTTTCCTTTGTTTTGTGTGAACCTAGAAAGCTTACTAATTTCATGCTTCACATACTAAATCATTTTAGACCCAATTATGTTATAATTCTAAGTCATTTACCACATGATTCTCAAGAAACCAATTTTCCAACCAAGTGCTTTAATTTGTGAACCTAAGGGAAATTCTTAACTTTGTTCAATTCATTTTAACTCCTTTAATCCCAAAGCATCATGTCCTAAATCTAAATCATCCCCACTTGGTTTCCCACCCAATTCACTACTATTTTTCAAGGTTCCCATTCAATCCACACCAACCCATTTACTTCTACTCTTGGCCACTTTTATGAACAACAACCATTTCTATAATACTAACACATTCTTCAATTCCAAGAAGGCTTCCCAAAGCATCAAATAGCCATTAACACAACCATAACAACATTTAGTATCCATGAACATTTAACGAAGGAAAGGTCATAATAACTCACATTAAAATGGGAGATGGATCATAGATTTCTTGAGCTTGATGAACTCCTCTTGGTCTCCCGATTCCAAAAGTACTCTCGGATCTAAAAAATGGTGAAGGATTGCACTTGGTAGGCTTGAGAAGATAAAGCCTCATCCATGGAAGTTCCATGGATTGAGAGAGAGATTAAGGAGGAGAAGGAGGGAGATGGAGTAATGAAAATTGTAAGGGAGAAGGGGGGGGGGCCGGGTATGAGAGGAAGAGAGTGAGGGAAAAAGGACAAAAGGGTATGGTCCCCCATACCTCAATTAATACTTCCAATCATTTTATTTCTTTTCCCCCTACACAAACTAAAGCCTAACTACTCACATTTTATTTATTGTCATTTATTATACTTTTCCCAAGGTCTTTATTTAATTTCTCTCAATTATCTCATCCTAATATAAAATCAAAGATATAAAAATGAACACACAATATTAACAACAATTTTAAAAGCACACTATATGATGTTAAATCAGTGCCTAGGGTTAGGGTCGTTACAACACATCTATACTTAATCTATGTCATTTAGTTGGATATATATATGTGATTAATGCGGGTTTAGTTGTGAATCAATTACAACGACAGCCCCTTTAATCCTTATACTTATAAACTAATGGACGGGATTGTTCAAATGACAATATTGTATACATAAGTGATGCTGCCCAAAAATAATGGTTGGGCCCGACCTAAGTCCAAAGGCGAGAAATTATCAAGTAAGCCCAAAGCGAGATAAATCCCAAAAAGAAGATAAGAATAAAGATGGCCCAAGTGTGGATCGTAGGAAAGCGTAGTGGGAAGTATCCCGCTGAATTCAATGAAAAGGGGAAGATCGAGGCAGTAATAGCGAGATAATATGAGGATAATGTCGAGATAATGAGGCAAGCCGGCGAGATAATGATGAGAAATGAGAGGCGAGACATTATGGTAAGGCAACACGAATCATGGTTAACCTTATCCGGCGAGAGATGGATCCCAGTTGATGCGATTCATAAGAGGCGGCATATAAATATCTATGAAGTGGGACCCATTGAACGGTTATGCAATTGGAAAAGTGATCACGTGTTGGGAGTTTATCTCTATAAAGGACCAATGGAGTGATGACACGTGTAAGGAGGCATGGAACGTGAGGAGGTCATGTGCACGGCACGAGGGAAGGGGTATATATATGAGAGATAGTCTTCATCTTCAAGATACGTTCAATACACACACACACACCCACAAAACACCCTTTCCTATTGTTAAGATTCTCCTTTCTCAGACGAACACTTATCCTCACGCCGGAGGGGCTTACGTCGGAGCCGCCCCCGGCTTAGTTGACGTTTGCTTGTGTGCAGGCGTGAAGAAGGAGCCGGAGCTGTCCAATTTCAACTACAACTGTGTGTTGCTGTTTGAGGAAATTCCTGGCAACATCAATTGGTTTCGTTGCCGGGAATGATTCTCTTCATCATTTTGAAGTTTGCCGGCGGTAGAGTGGTAAGTTGAGTTCGGTTTGCAGATCTGGAGATTTGGAGGTGTTCAATCAAGGTGTTTTTGTTTGTTGTTCATTTTTCTGGGTGTTTACTGTTCGTAAAGTTCTTCGGGTGTTTGAATTTTGTGGGGAATCGATTGTTGTTGATAGTTTGGGTGTATTGAAATTTTTGTGGTTTTGTTTGGCCGTTTGGGTGCAAATTATTTCAGAAGTATTGGATTTTCTTTGGGTTGGATTTTTTGGAGTTCGTGCAGGTTGAGGATAAGTGTTTTTGTTTGAATTTAATGGTTTGAGATTTTTGGTGTTTCTGGGTTTTGGTTTTGTGTGAATCCATTCAATTTTGGTCAGGGTTTTTGTGTTTGGAGTTGGTGTTTGTTTGAAGTTGGTGAAGTGAGATTGATATTGTGCTTGATAAAGTGCAATAAGAGGTTGAAGCATCTTCAAGTTTCTGGGCTAGATCTTCAAATCTTCATAAGATTTGCAGATCTTCAAAGTTTAAGTTCATCAGTTTGATTACGTGGGTGGTACGAAATGACAACACCGGAGAAAGGCGTAGTTGGTCAAAAGACAATAGCGGGAAGGAGCCTTATCACGCCTATTTCAGGTCTGGGAAATTTGGGAGCTGGTGGAGCGAAAGACTCGTCAACCTCGCTGCAAGTTACTTTGGAAGAAAGAGAGCGGGATACTGAAGCTGAAAGAGAAAGAAATGTTATGTCGCCTCAGCCCGATGATGAAACGGATATGGAGGAGGAAAGTTTGAGGATACATAATAATTTGATTTTGCAATTGATTGAAAATAACAAGCGATTGAGGACATTAAAGAAAAAGCCTACCCCTATCCCGCAGGATTTTCTGACGGTGGCAGAAGAGCGAAATAAGGGAGCGAATAAGGAAGTTATCGTGGTGGATGACGGTGAGCGACAAAAGGAAATGGAGCCTGAAAAGCCTAAGAAGACAGAGGCGAGAATAGAAGGGTCACAGAAGCGGAAGGCGGGAGAATACATGGAAAATGGGCGAAAAATTAAGGTGTATCATTGGCCACACACTTCCCAAGTGTCGTCTCTTTATTGTGAAGAGGAGGATTATGACACTGCGTCAAATGAAGCAGAATATGGCGAGCAAGAGTTGAAGGGTTCTAAAGAAGGCGAGAGATCTAAGCCGATAGAGAAAGGAAAGCATGTGGGAGTAAGCCGCTTCGGAGAGGAGGATGGATTAAAGAAGCAAATGGATGAGATGGCGAAAAGGCTGGCGGAATTAGAAAAAGGCGGAATAGTTGATAGTGAGAAGGACTCTTTTGTCGCTCCATTTGCCAAGTACATCCAGGAGGCTGAGCCTGCCCCGGAGTTTCGTTTGCCAACATTATCTAAGTATGCGGGAGTTACCACGGCCAGAACTCATGTAGCGGGATTTGAAGTGACAATGGCGATATTGACTAAGGACGATACATTGCTATGCAAAACTTTTGCTAGCACTTTGGAGCTTCAAGCGTTGGATTGGTTTGTTCAATTGCCTGTTAATTCAATCTTGGGATACCAAGATTTCAAGAGAAAGTTTTTGGTGAGATTTGGCGCGGTGGGGACTCAGCCAGTGATGCTTCAGGAATTGATTGGGATCAAGCAAAAGGCGGGAGAGGGCCTTGTCACCTATACTATCAGATTCTTGCTCATTGCTAATCAGATTTCTGATATTGACCCCAAGTATGTCATTATGATGTATATGTCAGGCCTGTTGTCAGAAGCTTTTAAAAGGGAGTTGAGGATGAGGTTACCCGCGACTTTGAGTGAATTGCATGAGCGAGTCAAGGCATATTGTGGTGGTGAGGATATTGAAGAAGCAACGTCTGGCACGACGAAGAAAATTGTCAAAGACAGGATTGAATATGTGAAGGAGGAAAATGCAACTCAAGGAGGAGGTAGAGGGAATCAAGCTGGCGGCAGAGGTGGAGGCCGCGCTGGAGGTCGCGGGGTAAGGAGGATAGTGAGATTTGCGAGATTGAATGCTAGACCAAGTGAGATTCTTCTGGCCCGAGTACATTCGGTGCCGCGGCATTTGAAATGAATGATCAAGGGAGAAGAAATATGAATCAATATTGTAACTATCATCGGGATAGGGGGCATGATACAGACAATTGCTATAATTTGAAGAAAGTGATTCAAGGAAAGATTGACAGAGGCGAGTTACAGGAGTATGTCTGGCAGGAGCAGAATGTGGCGGCTCAAGGAGGAAACGGCAACAGGAATGAAATTATGGTGATTCACGAGCCGGCAAGTATTACTTGTTTAAGTAACCAGATCATGTCGCTATCCCATACTTGCCATATTCCCGCTTACCTACCAAGTGAGGAAAGGATGATCAGTTTTTCAAGGCGAGAATTGGCTTTAACTCCGAGCCATGGGTGTCAACCAATTGTGATTTCCATTGCTCCAGGGAACAGTATTTTGCACCGAGTATTGGTAGATTCAGTAGCAAGCCACAACATCCTCTATTATGAAGCTTTTAAGAAGATGCGGTATACAGAGGCTAATCTAGTGCCCTATAAGGGATTTTTAGAGGGATTCACAAACCATACTGTGCGGGTTAAAGGGACAATTTCTTTGGCGGTGGAAATAGGAGAAGACGAGATGGTGAGAACTCGCACCGTGGAGTTTATGGTTATTGATTTGGTGTCGCCCTACAATGCCATTGTGGGTATTCCCTTTATGCAGACGTTTGAAATGGTTATGTCTACCCTGCATCAGCGAGTCAAATTCCCTACTCCAAAAGGGATTGCTTGCTTGAAGAGCGAAGTTAAGGAGGTAATTCAGAAGAAGATAGAGATGTAGACAGCGGCAAGGGCTAGCACAAGTTCACTGTCCACGGCTTTGATGGTGCGGGATGCAAGAATAAACATGATCACCGACTTAGGAGGGTATGATAACTGGGAGGAAACGGAAAGTATGAGAAGAAAGTCGGCGATCATTGTTATTGATGAAAAGGCGGAAGATGAAATGTCGCGAGAAAGGAATGATGAGCGAGAAAATGTGGTAGAAATGTTGGAGGAAAGATCAGAAAGAAATTTGAGGGCAATGGTTATAATGCAAGCTGAGATGGCTTGGTCAAGATCTGCGAAATTTGTGAAAATGAAGGAGCCCCTTATTGAGGAGATAGTGGATTCGGATGGTGAGGAGTGTGATGAGGAGATTGTAGTAGAAACACCCGAAGGTGTATCGCTTGTCGGGAAAGATAAAGGGGAGAGCAGCGACAGAAGAGTAAAGAAATGTGTCGAGAAGAGAAAGGCGGCTGAGATGGAGGTAGATACATTGCAAATGCGGGATGAGCCGGATATTCAGGCGGCGGAAGAGTTAGAGGAGGTAATTGTTAATGATGAATACCCAGAGCAAAAAATTAAAATTGGGAAGCAATTGGAAAAGGATGAGCGGGATATGTTAGTTGATTTTTTGCAGAATAATATTGATGTGTTTGCATGGAAGCCTGAAGATATGCGGGGCATAAATGAGAATGTCGCCCTTCACTGTTTGAATGCTGATCCGAATGTAGAGCCTTTCAAACAGAAGGTGAGGTACCTATCGGCAGAAAAGGAGAAGGCGGTGATTGGAGAGGTTGAGAAGCTATTAAAGGCGGGAATTATTGAAGAAATCACTTATCCAGTTTGGCTAGCTTGTCCAGTTATGGTGTTGAAGGCAAATAAAAAATGGAGAATGTGTATAGATTTTACGGATTTGAATACGGCTTGTCCCAAGGATTGTTATCCCTTACCGAAAATTGATAGATTGGTTGATTCCATTGCGGGGCATAAGGTTTTCAGTTTTATTGATGCGTATTCGGGATACCATCAAATTAAGATGCTTGAAGAGGACAAGGCTAAAACAGCTTTTAGAACCCCCATTGGCAATTTTTGTTATAAGATGATGCCTTTTGGCCTAAAGAACGCTGGGGCGACGTATCAAAGAATGGTCAATAAGGTATTTAAGTCGCAAATTGGGAGGAATGTTGAGGCTTACATTGATGATATGGTGATCAAAACCAAGGAGGAGGATCATTTGGTATATCTAGCTGAGACCTTTGAAAACTTAAGGAAAAATTCTATGAAGTTAAACCCCAGCAAATGTACCTTTGGAGTTACAGCGGGTAAGTTTTTGGGATTTTTGGTGAATCGTCGCGACATAGAAGCCAATTCGGAGAAGATCCAAGCTTTAATAGATATGAAGTCGCCCAGAACAATCCAAGAGATTCAAAGGTTAAATGGTAGGGTGATAGCTTTGGGGAGGTTTGTGTCGCGGTCGGCGGAAAAATGTTTGCCATTCTTCAAGGTGTTGAAAGGGGACCAGAAATTCTCTTGGGATGAGAAGTGTGAAGAAGCGTTTCATAAGGTAAAGGAGTATTTGGGAAAGCTGCCAATTCTATGTAGCTCGGAGGAAGGTGACCATTTGTATGTCTATCTTGCGGCCTCTGATCTCGCAGTTGCGGCGGTATTGATAAAGGAAGATGAAGGCATGCAAAAGTCGATGTATTATGTGTCAAAGGCATTAAGTGAAGTGGAAGTGAGGTATTTTAATGCGGAAAAACTAGCGTATGCCCTGGTGATTGCGACACGGAAGCTAAGAGCATACTTTTTATCTCATCCTGTCACTGTCTTGACCAATGCACCTTTGCGGAAGATTTTACAACAGCCTGATTCAGCGGGAAGGCTCCTTAAATGGTCGATCGAATTGACAGAGTTCGACATTCAGTATGAGACGAGAAAAGCTATTAAGGCGCAGGCTCTGGCAGACTTTATTCTTGAAACATCATTTACTTATGAGAGGGAGGAAATAGAAACTCAGGGGGCCAAGAAGAGGAAGGCTAAGTCGCAGGATCCGGAAGCCAAAGAAGAGCGGGAAAGGCCTGCGGGTTGTTGGGAGCTGTATGTCGATGGGTCTTCCGCTAAAGACAAAGGAGGAGCTGGAATCTCGTTGAGTTCACCAGAGAAAGATTGCATATACGAGAAAGCCTTGAGGTTCAAATTCAACATGTCAAACAATCAGGCGGAATATGAGGCGTTAATAGCGGGCTTGGAGCTATGTCGAGATATTGGGGTAAAACAGATAGTCGCCCATTCTGATTCTCTGTTAATTGTCAACCAAGTAAAAGGCAGATATGGGGTAGTAAATCCAACTTTGGCAAAATATTGTGATATGGCAAGGCAGATTTTGCAAAGCTTCAGTTATTGGGAATTGGTGCAAATCGATAGAGAGAAGAACGAACGAGCCGACATGCTGAGCAAGGCCGCCTGCGATAAAATTGAAGAGTTGCCCAAAAAAATTGTGGTGGAGTTTGTGGAGGAGCCGGCATACTATAGGCCGTTGATTATGGAGGTAGAAGTGGGCGAGAAAGATTGGGTTTGTGAAATGAAGGATTATTTGGAAAGGGAAGAGTTGCCCCAGGACGAAGACAAGGCGATGATTGTTAATAAAATGTCGCCCAGATTCACAGTGCAAGATGGGATTTTGTATCGCAAATCTTTCTCGCGACCTTTGATGAGATGTGTGGAGCCGGGCAAAGTTGATAATGTTTTGTTTGAAGTGCATGAAGGAGTTTGTGGCGGCCATCCAGGAGCTAGAACTTTGGCTAACAAAATTATGTTCCATGGGTACTATTGGCCAACATTGAAGAAGGATGCGGAAGAGTACGTGAGGAAATGCGATCAGTGTCAGCGACATGCAAATATTCCTAGGCAACCTGCGATGGAGCAGACACCTATTAAGCGGCTTGGCCTTTTGATATGTGGGGGATAGATCTCATAGGGCCCTTCCCCAAAGCCAAAGGAGGAGCTCAAATGGTTGTAGTGGCTGTGGATTATTTCACCAAATGGACAGAGGCAAGGGCATTAACTTCTACCACTGAGGACCAGATAATTAGATTTGTAACGGAGGAAATCTTGTGTCGCCATGGAATGCCGCGAGCAATCATCTCGGATCATGGGCCGCAATTCAGGAAGAAGTTTCATGGTTTTTGCTCGAATTTGAATATCAAACATTGTGATCCATGCGGTTTATAGGCCGCAATGTAATGGACAAGTGGAAGCCGCCAACAAACAAGTTCTGGAGATTTTATGTAAGAATATAGAAAAGAGGGGAGGAGCTTGGTTGGAAGAATTGTCTACGGCCTTATGGTATGTCAGAACGACGGTGAAGGGATCAACTGGCGAGACAGCTTTTGTATTGACTTACGGCTCAGAAGCAATGGCTCCCGCAGAGATGGGTTTGCCTACCCATAGGGTGACTTATTATGATGAAGTAATGAATGGCGACAGAAGATGCTGCGAGTTAGATCTGAGTGATGAAATGAGGCTTAGGGCGAGAATGAGGATGATCAATTATAAGCAGAGGATGAAGGCGCAGCACGACAAAAGGGTGAACAAGAGATCATTCAGTGTGGGGGATTGGGTGTTGAGAAGCCGCGAAGTCAAAGGTGCAACGGCGGGATTTGCAAAACTAGATCCAAAATGGGAGGGTCCCTTTCAGATTACCAAGATTGTGCGAGAGGGAACTTATCATTTGATGGAGGAGAGCGGCAAAGATGTCCCGAATGCGTGGAGTGTAGATCATCTAAAGAAATATTACCATTGAAGGGATAAGGGTAATTTGTCTATTTGAAATTATTCTTATTAAAGTCTTTTTCATAGTAATTTTGATGAATCTATGGAATTTTCAATCACGAATGAAAGTCGTATATGTCTTGAAACTTTGAATGAAACGAAAGTACCTTGAATAGAAGATATATATGTTTTGAATACGTGTTGAATATGTTTTGAATATAATGAAAGTATGAAATTTTGTGACTCAAATTTATCTTGTCCAGATTAAATCCTATTTTATAATAATGTTTATATGATTAGTCGCCAAGAACAGGGTAAGTAAGTCGCTTGGAGTAAAGTTTCTTAAAGACAACTTCACTTTTTCGATGGGAGTATATGTATATGGTGATATCTCGCCAAAGTTAAGAAGGTAAAGAGTTTTTGATGAATTATCAAAACAATTTTGGATGAATTATTGAAACTAGTTGATGAAGAAAAAGAGAAAAGAAAAGCAAGCCGCGAAATATCATAAAAATGAAAGTCCACGGACTATAAAAATGAGAGTCCACGGACTATAAAAATGAGAGTCCACGGACTATAAAAATGAGAGTCCACGGACTATAAAAATGAGAGTCTACGGACTATAAAAATGAGAGTCTCCGGACTATAAATAAGAGAGTCCCATCTCGCCTAAATGGCATGTATACAGATGCGACTATAAACAAGAAAGTCCACGGACTATAAACGAGAAAGTCTTCGGACTATAGACGAGAAAGTCTAAGTCGACTATAAACGAGAAAGTGCATCTCGCCCTAATGGCATGAAAAGATGTCGCTAAAAAGAAGAGGTATCTATCTCGCCTGAATGGCATGAAAAGAAGTGGTTCAAGGAAAAATATGAAGGCAAAAAGAAGAAAATTATTCTGAGTAAGGAGAAAGGAAGGATAAAAAGAAAATCAAAGATCAGCGACAAGATGAGTCGCGTAGTGTGCACTGTAAGTAAAGTCGCCTAAAGACGACTTCACTTTTTCGATGGGAGTATAAGTATGGGGTACCTGTCATGAAAAAAGGAGATTTTTGATGAACTAGCAAAACAAAATAGTAAGGGCGAGATATAAATGATGAAACAAGCAAGTAAAGCATAAAGGAAAAGGGGCAAGCACGAAGGCCTCGAATATACATTGTTTAGAGGCACACAGGCCCAAATAAAGAAAGTAAATTGTTTTTAGCCACCAAGGCAAATTACAAAAGTTGATCAAAAGAAGCTAAGTACTAAAGCAAAATCAAGTTGAAGCATTTAGATCATCAGTTGGTGCGGGTTGTTGAGCAGAGCCGGAGGTCGCAAGGGCAAGAGCTTTGGCATCATCCAAGAGTTTATGCTTGTGTTCAAGTAAATTTCCCCACAAAGCAACGGCGTTTGGGTCTTGGGCAGGAGTGGGATTCCAAGGCGACTTACCCAACAATGCGTCCTCCTCAGCAAGATCATTAAGTTCTTCGGGAGAGTAAGGAACCAAGGGATGACCGAGGCGACATACCTCGCTAAAGATTGGCTCTGAGCCCCAGTGGGCAAGCCGTTCAATTGTGATGGCGGGAATATCATGGGCATCAGCCCCTGCAGCTCGCAGAACTTGTAGAGAGGTTTTGTCGCCAATATCGACAATATCATCTTTTAATATGGCCACATCAGCGTTGAGAGAAGTAATTTCTGCGACCTTCTCAGTCAGCTCCTCCCTCAGTTTAGCTATCTCGCCTTGGAAGGATTGAGTGTCAGCGGCATGAGTCTTCTTTAAAGTCTCATTCTCGCTCAGAAGTTTGGCGGCATTCTCCTTGACAAAATTAAGTTCAGTAGTAGCAGTGGCGAGGTCAGATTTAGCGGTATTAAGTTCGGTATTGACATTTTCAAGCTGACTCTGGGAAGTAGTTAAGTCAGTCTTCAACTTGTCTCGCTCTCCCTCCAAGTTTTTAATCGTGGCATCCCGCCTTGCGACTCTACCTCTAAGGGTATCCTTATCGCGCCTCAAAATTTGGTTTGCAGCCTTCAAGCTCGTCGCTTCATTATCAAGACGAGTATTTTTCTCGCTGATACCCATGATGGAAGCTCCTAGCTGAGAAAGGTAACCGTTGAAAGTTAAGAAGTAACAATGAATAAGGTCAAGATTAATCAAAGAGAGAAAGAATGACGTACCAATGAAAAATAAAAACCAGCTTGATAGGCGGCATGATTAGGATCCATTTAGGCGACACGTTGCACTTGAATTTGGTCACTAGCTCTAATCAAGGCTGAGCTACCCAACAGACACTCTTCCGCCCCGCGAGTTTCTTCGATCAATCCTTTTATGCGGGGGACTTTGGCGACCTCCTTGCTGAGCTCATAAAGCCCTTCAAAGTCAATGGGTTTCGAAAAGTTTTCTTGGAGCCAGCTGGGGGTGGGAAGAGCAGAAGAAGTATTTGGGTCGCGGGGAGTTGAAGGAGAATTAGAAACATTGGTTAAGTCGCATACTTCCATCTCGCGGGAAGGAGGAATTTCAGTTTGGTTGGGCTCAACAACATCAACTTCTAGAGTAGGAGAATCAGATGGAACAGATTCAGAAGGGAGAACCTCAACATTTTCTGTCGTCATGGCATCATTGGATGGAAGGACGATGTGTGGTGAGACATTGCTCTCAATAGTTGGCGGGATGGAAACTGGCGGGAGATTAACTTCGGTGGATGGAGGAGCTGAAACGGTGACAGGAGTGGGCGGGATAATTTCTTGAGAAGCTGGGGTGACCTTTGTTGAAACGGAAGCAATTCACTTTTGTCGTTTTGAACGGGTATCTGGATTAGTAGGCTTGGCTCTAGCCCTGGAGGAACCTTGGGTTTTTTCTAAAGCTATTTCTTCTGTGTCTTTTCCGTCGAGGGATAGTGATAGTGGAAGGTTATCGGGAAGGAGGGCGAGAGCAGTGTCGCGAGCACTGGCAAGTCTTTTCCTTCTCTTATCAGTTTCCAGATTTGCAGCTTGGCGACTTTCCATTGATTTGGCGCGATGATCTGAAAACAAAGAAAAAGGAAGTTAAGAGTTAGAGTAATGCAAATATAAACCAAAGTGGAAAAAGAATAAGGTTAAAGAGGATACATACAAAGAACAGTATTCATTGCGGTACAGTTACGAGTACCCTTGCATGACTGGCATTCATGAGCATATTTGTTGTCAGTGTGTCGCTCCCATCCATCAAAGTAAACATGGCTTATTGGAACTCGCGGCGGGACACGAGGTAAGTTGTTCGCAATTCCAACTTGATCAAGTAATCCCCTATTTCGCAAAATGCCTCTCCAGGAGATGAGAGGTTGGGGGGCGCCAGCAGGAGAATTTGCAGGAAGGGTAACAAAGGCACGAATGGCGGCACAGAGGATATTGTCGCCAACAACGGATGCATCTCCGGTTACAATTTGAGGTTTGATAGGGTGAAGATCGGCGGGATGAGACCAACCCACGCGGGAGACGATGAAGAGTGGGTCGCTCAACCATTCGTGGACTTTGGCAGGTAAAGGAGTGAGGATTTTGGGGCCTCGTTGGTACTGAAGGGAAAGGCGAGTTTCTTCTATCCCGTCAGCAAGTTTATTGGTTTGCTTGTATCCTTTGAATAGAGTGACCAAGGATGTAATAGTGGGTCCTTTCCTTAAGGCGCGACATATAGTGAGAAAAGCAGTAATGATCCTAATGGCGTTTGGGTGAATCTCTGTTATCATAGCTTGGGCTCTGTATAAGACTTCACAAAGAAAAGGATCTAGAGGAATTCTAAGGCCTGCCTTAAGTTGGGAAGGGAAGACTACTATGCCATCCCGCATTTCTCTTAAATGGGCGAGAGATGTATTTCCTTGATAATCAAAAATATGGTAAATCGAATGATCTATATGATAGAGTCTGTGTCAGTCGGTGATGGGGTTAGGAATGAGGGAGCTTGTGTTTGGTGCAAGAGAAGATCCCGCCTCAGCATGGGCGGGATTGGTAAAAAGGGTACCTTCAGTTAAATTCAGATTTTGAACCCCGGTGGAAGGGGGATTGCTGGACGTCGCCGCGGGAGAGGAGGTCGCTTGATCAGTCATCTCGCGGGAATCACTGGAAGAAGAAGAAGAAAGGACTGATTTATAATGCATCCTACGTTTGGAAAAAGGGTCAGCGACACAATGGGATTCAGATGAGTCGCTTAAATTGGGGTCGTACTTATCTTTGATAAATCGGACCAATTCTGTATGGGAAGTAAAAATATGGGACATAGGGGCTGAAGGGGGAAGAAAGAAGCGGCCTTGGATTTCGAGAGAGTCGATTACCGAAGGATCCACCCAATTCTCAACAAGTAGCTTGACTATGTCGGCCTTGGGCAATCTCGCCCAAGTAGTTCGCAGGCGCCTATATAAGCCGCCTGAAACTTGACATCTACCGTACCTAACCCGCCTAAAACAATTTTTATACCTCGCCATGAAGGGTAGTTTGGGAAAAAATTTAAGGGATAAAAGGAATAACAAGACTCAAACAGTTGGAAGAAAGGGAAAAATTAAAAAATAGAGGTTTAAAGAATATGAAAGGTTTGAAAAAAGGCGTTACCTGGCAAAGAAGAGGATTTTGGTCGGAAAAGATGAAGGGCCACCGAAAAAGATGAAGAGACGCCGAAAATAAAGACCGAATCCTGGGGAACGAGGAATGAGACTCCAAATCAACTCCAAATAGCCAAAGATGAACGAAATAGTGCTCAAGAAACAATTTCAGGGAAATAATCAGCAAAGAAACGGTGAAAATAGGAGATAAACTCGTCGGAGTTGAAGGTTGGAATGACCGGAAAAAATAGGGAGGGTTTGTTCAGTAATGCAAGTGAGTAAAAAGGGAAAATGAGAAATGAAAGGAGTATTTATATGAGAGATAAGTGAGGGGAATTGATTGATGTGACGATTGAAATGAGATTTTGAATTTCCTTTTTTATTTGGCACGGGTCCCAAATGACGGCACATTGAATTTTAGGGGCTCATCAGGAAGACGACACGTGTATGGATAGGGGTCTACAATGGTTTAGCTTCTTGAAGAAGGAATTATATATCACATAATGGCGAGTCAGTGAACATCAAGTTTTTGGCGAGACCATAAATGAATCTCGCCATAAACTTAGGGGCTTCTGATGCTGCCCAAAAATAATGGTTGGGCCCGACCCAAGTCCAGAGGCGAGAAATTATCAAGTAAGCCCAAAGCGAGATAAAGCCCAAAAAGAAGATAAGAATAAAGATGGCCCAAGTGTGGATCGCAGGAAAGCGTAGTGGGAAGTATCCCACTGAATTCAATGAAAAGGGGAAGATCGAGGCAGTAATAGCGAGATAATATGAGGATAATGTCGAGATAATGAGGCAAGCCGGCGAGATAATGATGAAAAATGAGAGGCGAGACATTATGGTAAGGTGACACGAATCATAGTTAACCTTATCCGGCGAGAGATGGATCCCAGTTGGTGCGATTCATAAGAGGCGGCATATTAATATCTATGAAGTGGGACCCATTGAACGGTTATGCATTGGGAAAAGTGATCACGTGTTGGGAGTTTATCTCTATAAAGGACCAATTGAGTGATGACACGTGTAAGGAGGCATGGAACGTGAGGAGGTCATGTGCACAGCACGAGGGAAGGGGTATATATATGAGAGATAGTCTTCATCTTCAAGGTACGTTCAATACACACACACACCCACAAAACACCCTTTCCTATTGTTCAGATTCTCCTTTCTCAGACGAACACTTATCCTCACGCCAGAGGGGCTTACGCCGGAGCCGCCCCCGGCTTAGTTGACGTTTGCTTGTGTGCAGGCGTGAAGAAGGAGCCGGAGCTGTCCAATTTTGACTACAACGGTGTGTTGCTGTTTGAGGAAATTCCTGGCAACATCAATAAGGATTGTCATTTAAACATTGTAAATATGATTTTATAAAGGTTTATTAAGTACAAACATATGTTTGGGCAATTCAAGTGGGAGATTGTTAGAACATGGATTGCAAAATGTGTATACTTAATAAATATACGTAAACATGTAGACGTACATGTATAATTCATAAATATAATGTTGTTTAAAGTATAGAAATATAATCAATGTGTAGAATTCCCGAGCTAAGGATTACCTATTTATGATGGACAAAAAGTAACCTATTTGCTACTTCATATGAAAGGGTGTGGTCCCTAAATGAAGTGCCTTTTAAGTTCCTATATATATAGGGGCGGAGCCAGGGGGCATGGGGGGCACTTGCCCTCCAGCGGCGGAAGTGCAGTGGAATTTTTTTTTTTTTGCCCCCCCCCATATTTTTTTGTTATATATAATTAACTTCAAGATTAACACCAGTGAGTGATGCGGTTCAGCGGTAGAAGGGGTGAAGTTAAAGCCTTTGGTGTTTCCTTTCAAATCCATGTTCGAGCCCCCTGCTACCTACATTTTCAATTAATTTTATTTGTCCTCCATCTTTGCTATTCTCTCTCTCTCTCTCTCCATTTCTTTCTCTTAACAGTTTTGTTTTTCTCTTTCTCCTAATTTCCTCACATTTTTTCAATCTTAATTAATTAGTTAGGCTTTTTCCATTTTTTTTGTTTTTGGTCTTTCTTCCTATTATCCCAAGTTTAATTAGCAAATTTGAATTTCTTTTTTGTACGAGTAATATATTTTAATAAATTGTTTGCGTTAAATACTTCAACATTATTTCAATCGTTCTTTGAATTACTTACTTTTATCATTTTTGTTAACTTTCTTAATTCTTTACATTTTTAACTAAAATACATTGTATTTCATGGATCCGACCCAATTTTTACTTGTCGGACCCGAATTTTTTTTTTTCGGGGGCGCTGCCCCCGAACCCCCGTGTAATCTTGCCCCCCTCCCCAGGCAATTCCTAGCTCCACCCCTGTATATATACAAGGCTTTCCATCAGCTTAAGAACACAGACAAAATTCATTAATTCTCTCTCCATAATCTGGGAATAAAGTGAAGGCATTCATCATTTAGAAGACTTCGTCTCCTACTCATTTCTTCTTCTTCCCGCCTTCAAAAACATCAAGGCATAAAGATGGATTCATCAGGTATCCGCTTCCTTTCTCTTTTATCGTTTTTATTCAAAGAACCGAGTATACATAGGAATTAACGAAATAGAAGTGTTCCAACACAGAGGACTATGTCTGATACCGGAGCCCTGCTTCTACACTTCAAGAAGCATAGCTATTGTAAAAGAATAAGGGAGGAAAGAAATAAAGGTATTAAAAATACAATCTTTTCTATTATAACAACACTATCTATATCTATAGACATCAGTTACCAGAAAAGAAAACAGTAGCTGATAAAACATACGAAAAATCATGAATAAGAGAAATGGAAGAGGCGATAGAAAGGCAAAACAGGAATACAATTGAAGTGAACTCTCGCTTCTAGTTTAGTAGTACTTTATCTTGAGCATTGTCGATCTTGATTTGTATAGAAGTAGCTTCTTCAGCAGCCCTGAATCGTTTGAGTCAACATGGCTGTAGTTTATGTGCAGTTCTGGTGAAGCGACAAGCAGCAGCTGGATTAGTTCGGTATATGGGTTTTCCCGACCCCCTAAGCTCTCATCTAGAACAGCAGGAGTGATGGATATCTTGAGACTCACAGTCTGCAGATTGTCGAACTGGAGAATTGCTGCAGGTAGTCTTATACAACCTGAATCGGTATATGTTCCATAGCCCTGTGATGTGAAAAAGATTCAGTTACAGTTAAAGAATTCAACTCAATCTGGTATAACTATGTAGGAATGTATTGGCTGAAGTTTAGTTTGGGCAACTGACCTTTACAGACAAACTTTTCAGATTTGAGGAACTACTGAGAAGGGAAACCAGTAATCTCATTTCATTAGTGTCAAAATAGTTCAACGCGTCCAGGACCAGTCGAGTGCAGCACAGCTATTCCTTGCACTTCATCCTCTTCCGTGGCACCTTCTACGAGGGTCTTCTTAATGGATGCTTGACTGAGGCGTGGACTTGATTCCAGGTATAGTTCATTGAACCTTCCTCCCTCCAATTACAGTTCGAATAGCCTTGGAGCACTTGTAGAGAGCCTTCCAAACTCCATGTCAGAAAGTGACATATGCTTAAGGTTCTCAGAGCTATTAATAATGTTCTCCAACTCGGTATCATTGCACATGCACTTTGTCAGAGACAGAGCATGTCAAGGCTTCTAAAAGTCGGAGCATTAACGGGAACCCGAAGGTGGCAATTACTCAGGCTCAATCTTGTCAACTCTTGACACATGGAAAATGTTGAGGTAGCAAACCTTGGTGATGTTGATAGTGAAGGGAAAATTTAGAGTTAAGCTTTTGATTCTGTGCTTTCTCAGGAAAAGAATCCAATGGTGTATATCAATCTGAACGCAGATTCTGATGGCCAGCAGCTCAAAACAAATTCATCAATACTCCCTCGATGCCCGAGTAATATCTTGTAAAGCTGTTTCGAAAAATTAGGTGAATTCATCCCAGGTTCCTTTGAATCATATTCGATGATGATCTTTGATACATCTACCCATTTGTCCTTCCAGTGTTTTGATAATATGCTTGTTGCAACAGAGTCCTTAATTGGGAGATGTCCCGATATATTATTCTGTACATCCCAAGGCAATACAGAAAGTATATCCGTCCGCATGAGTACAAACTCGAGGCGAGTGGTTCCTCGGCGTGACCGTGGTGGAGTTCCAGCGGAGACTTATTTCTTTTTTCGTCTGTTCCACGTGAGTGGAGACTGCCCAAAATGACAATATTTTTACACTATTCCTCCCACTCATTCTCTCTCATACTTTACTTGTATACTCAAAACACCAATCAACTTACTATTCCTTTCGCTCATTCTCTCTCATTGTATTTTTCGTACTCGTAAACACCTTCTCTCACTAATTTTATCTCCTACTTTTCTTTAATTCTTGTGCCCAATTTTTTGGTTTTCACTCACGTGGGACGGAGAGAGCATGGACCGAATACTTTCATGATGATGAAAGTATAAATTTAAATTTAAACACTCAAGTATTGAGATTCAGTAAGTTTTAAATCATTATATTCATAAAAGTTGAGATTACAACTGAGAAACTACTACAACTACTGCAACATATTCGATCCTCAAAACATCTTGACCAAATTGTATACACAAATCTAAGCTTTCTTGGGAGATTTGGTAGCAGTTTTCTTGGGTGATTTTGTTGCCTTCTCAGCAGCCTCAGTTGCAGCAGCAGATTTCTTAGGCAAAAGAACTGGGTTTATGTTAGGCAAAACACCTCCACTTGCAATTGTTACACCAGCAAGCAATTTCCCCAATTCATTATCATTTCTCACTGCCAATTGAACATGTCTAGGGTTTATCCTCGTCTTCTTGTTATCCCTCGCAGCATTCCCAGCCAATTCCAACACCTATTCAAATTTTCAATTCATTTCGAATTCCCAATAAATTTTAACAACAGAATGCAAATAGAGTATGTAAATTGTGAATGTACCTCAGCAGCTAGGTATTCGAGGACGGCGGCGAGATAGACGGGAGCTCCGGATCCCGTGCGCTGAGCATATCGGCCTTTTTTGAGGAGCCTGGCGACTCTGCCGACGGGGAACTGAAGGCCGGCCTTGATCGACTTGGTCACTGATTTCTTCCTCTCTCCGGCGCCTTTCCTACCGCCGGCTCCTTTTGTCTTTGTCTCCATTGAATCGATCTGAAAAGAGATTGAATTGGGAGGCAGATTTCTGGTATTTGATTTCTGCTCTGAATGCTTGAAGACTCACGAGAAAGGTTGAGTATTTATACGGAAAATGATGTTGACTGTGACACGTTGGCAATCTTTGTGTGTTTCATTAGCCAGTGAAAACGATGAGATCGAGCGTGCTGAGAGACACAAAATGGATTGCGAGAATTACCAATGGATCCTTTAACACCAAGTTAAATGATTAATAAGGACACATATTATGAAAATTAATCAGCTAGTCTAATGTCTAGGCCCGTTTTCGAGGGTGTTCGAGGCCAGCGGCATAAAAACTATAGGGCCCCAATTTTTTTAATATATGTATATACTCACTCCGTTCATTGGGTTGCGGCATTTTGATTTTCGGCGTTTTGGCTTAAGTTGCGGCATTAAGAAAAAGAAAGCTTTTATTATTTTTATAATTCTCCACTCATTCTCTCTCTTCCTCACAATCACTGATTATTCTCCAGTCATTCTCTCTCTTCCTCACAACCACTCATTATTCTCCACTCATTCTCTCTCTTCCTCACAACCACTCATTATTCCCCTTTCTTAATTTACGTGCTTCAACATGAATGTAACAACCTTAGCGGAACGGAGGGAGTATATCTATAGTATAAATTAGAGCTTGTACTTGCTACAGTGAAATGAATAGTTTCAAGTGGCGAATTTCCCATTTTACCCTCATACATTTGTTCCTTTTCCATTTTGCCCTAAAAAAAACGCGTCCTCGAACACGGGCTTATTCTAGTATATATATATATATATATATATATATATATATATATATATATATATATATATATATATATATATATATAACTACGAATCAATACAGGTTGAAAAGTGTTCTAGTGGTTAAGTAGCGTGTAAGGTGTTAGGAAGCCTGGGTTTGATCCTTTGTATCAACATATTTGTTTATTTTGACTTCCCTCATCTTCATTTCATTTTTCAACCTTATTAAGGGCCTAATAATCTCATTTTGCACAGGACACCATAAATTATTGAGACGGACACACTTGATGTCCTAAATCAATATTACCGTGAGATCCAACAATCATTTAGTACTTGATAAATACACAAACATACGCTAATTTTGAAAATTTGCAGCCACCTACTTTCTCTCTCTACCTTACCCACCTCCGGCTACCTCTCCCCTCCCACCTCCGGCGACTTCTCCCCTCCCACCTTCGGTGACCATCTCCACCTACTTCGGTGACAGCATCCCTGCTCCGGCGGCCAGTCTCCCCTACTCCGGTGACCATCTCTCTCTCATTCTCCGTCCTTCCACTAATTTTATCCCCACGATATGTTACTCTCTCTTTCTCAATTCACCCAACTGAGGTCCAGACCTTCATTCATGGCTCCATTCCCCCAACGCTGCTTCCTCGGCTGCCCATCCCACCCCCACAAACACCCACCCACCACCGATCAATCCCACTCAACTCTTTTCTAATTCCAAATTGTTACCCCCACCACCTCCCTCCTCTCCCATCAGCCCTTCATCCACCTCAAAAAGCCCCAACCTTCACCAACCATTGTCGGCGTCATATTCTCCAACGATCTGTAGTTGTAGTTAGCCCCTTTTCCTCTATATCGATGTGCCGTCTCTGTTCATGTCAGTTCTGGTTTTAAAAAATTGAAGCTATCTCTCCTATTCTTTTTCTTTTTATATTTAATCTGTACCAATGTTGAAATATGTACCCAAGCATTCTTCAACCAAATTTTAATTTTCGATATTGGGAAATCAACAAAAAATTAGGGGTATGATTTTATAAAATGTGCAAATATTGTATGTAGATGGCTTCAGGTATGATTTTGAATTTTATGGTTCAGATTTTGTTTTTAAACCATGAAAATAATGGATTCTTTTCGAATTTGATGGTGGAATGTGCTTAATAACGGTGGAAAGCTCGTGTTTAGGCAGTGGGTGGTTTGTCACTGCACCAAAACTAGGGAGGACTGATGTTGGGAGGGAGGAGGGTGGAGAGGAAGTGAAGGAGGAGGGAGGTATAGGGAAAAGTAAACAAATTATTTTCTTATTTAGAAAAGCAAAATTTAGTTTGACACAAACAAAAAATGAAAGTGCAATGTTTATTTGGGGACAGAGTAAAACGTCAATGTTCCAAAAGCATTTGCCCTACTTTACACTTGAGAGGACTATGTGAAACCTAGGTGCCACCTTCTACACTTCAAGAAGCATAGTTATTGTAAAAGAATAAGGGAGGAAAGAATTAAAGGTATTAAAAATACAATCTTTTCTATTATAACAACACTATCTATATCTATAGACATCAGTTACCGAAAAGAAAACGATTGGCGATAAAACATACGAAAAATCATGAATAACAGAAATGGAAGAGGCGAGAAAGGTGTTTCGGCCAAATATAAGCACTTTGACCTCAAGGATGAGAATAGGGCACCATTGAATATGATTATGTAAATTCAAGATAAAGAGACAAAGGAATTAACGAGGAAAGTCCTTGAACAACTTGTCGCCGGCATAAAACCTCGGAAAGGTGGAATATTATTAATTTGACGGTGGAAGTCGAGTATTGTCAGTGTACATTGAGCATATATGATCCTAACCGTGGTGTGTGTTCTTGGTGTAGTGTATGTTTTGTATATATTGTGGGTGCAAGTGATTACATATGTGTTGCTATTCTAGTTTAAATATTAGGAAAAGTAACAGAAATAATAAATATCCCCAATATTGCTTCTTGATTTGCGGCTAGGAAGTTAATGTAGATTATGATGGTTGTTCAAAGATGTTTGACTTGGTCCATAACCGCCCCTAATCTTGTTCCATGTTCTGATAACGGTTCCTAGAAAATAGGCTCAAAGTAACAGCCCTGCAGGACGTGAACTCAGGTTTGTACTATCAGGTTGTGTGCTCAAGATGAAACTTCAGGTTGTACGCTCAGGTTGTACGGTCAGGTTGTACACTCAAGTTGCATGCTCAGGTTGTACGCTCAAGATGTAACGTCAGGATGGAATGTTAGGATGCTGATTTTTCTACCACAAACAATGGCCGTTTATGAAGTTTAAACCCTTTGTTGACAAGGTCTTCAAAGATAAGATTATCCCGTTTCGAATCATAACTTATTCCCTGAAAAATAGAGAAATACACAATAGACGATTCAAGGCGTTAGTTCAAGACGTAAATCAAGACGTTACCTCAAAGTGAATGATCAAGAGGTAGATCATGCTGAGTGAAATTTTTAGGGTGAAACAATTGCCTCCAAAATATTGAGGCTTTCCATGTTGAATACGGAAAGTTTTAATATTTTGCCAAGTATGCCCTTGTGAGCACCCCAACCCGGGACCTAAAGCGTATCCCGAGCTTGAGAAGCCCAAACTAGGAAATCTCTTTTCAAATTTTTAAAACTTTTATTTGCCTTTACAAGAAATCCAACTCTAAATTTTCCCATAAACAAAATCAAATAATAATATCTCCACTTGGAGGAATTTAAACAAATTATTTAATAATCATACTTGATTAATTATATTGAAAATCCTAATTAACATTGTTTAACAAAAGAGTTTTCATTACAACTTATAAAAGTGTAATACTTAAATATGACTCCCGACAACCCACTCATATACCTATACTGATAAGTCCCAAAAGCAAGAGTCCAAACTCTTTCCCCGGCCTCACTGGTTCAGGTCACCTGTCTCAGCACAATCTAAAGCAGTAAAAGGGAAGGCGTGAGAATAAATCTCAATAAGCTATTATGAATGCAGCAAGATGCCAAGCAAGATGCAACACATAGCATGGTAGCACGTAACACATTATGAAAGCAGTAAACACCTTACGTTACCTCATTTTACCTTTCCCGTCTGAACAATAAGTCGTACAACGTGGGAGTAAAACTCCGCTCTTTGGTGAATTGCCCCCATGCACATTCACCGCTTATAGGTCTCATACCCCAGAGATCCATATAAGAAAATAGGATACTTATATGACCCTTTTTCAGAGTATCATATAATATCATCGCTACTGTAAAGCTTTTGGCTTCATACAGAGCATTCCACCTAATCACCAAATCGCAGCATAACCGTAAAGGCTTTTGGCTCAATACAGTAGCTTGCACATCCCACTCTGTGGCCACAGAGGGGCATGTCACATGTATAATGAACATTCAATCACTTATAGAACAAATCAATAATTGATTGAATTACATTATACCCCCTTATTACATATACACGTTCAAGCACATGATAGATACTTGAAATAAATCCACAAAAAGGGATAATAATATAACAACATGGTAATGTATACTCATGCTAATCCATATCATAGTGCAACAACCATTTAATACACTATGCATAATACCATCAATGAATATGAATTCAATTAAGGTAACAATATAACCACATAATCCACACCGGGATACAATATAATCAACATGCCAGATAATCCACAATTGGGATACAATATATCAATATGCCAAATAATCCACACTGGCCATACAGTACAACGATGTAACACATATATATTTCTAACCAACACAATAGTGTGATTATAGTCTCTACACTGTTCAACTAATCACCAAGGTATGGGAGCAAGTAAGGCCAACCTAAACCATAAACCATTCTTACAAAGTTATTACTCAACCTTGAATATTATTAATAAAGGTGCAAGACCTACTTCCCACAATTCCATTTTGACCAAATAAGACAGCATGGCCTAGCTAAGGCATTCTACCTTAACTTAGGTTAAAAAGGATTAATTCATATCCGGGTTGTACTAGGTTCTACTAAGTTTTAATGGTTGGGATTCAAGCCACGAGGTTATTGGTAAAAATCAGCAAGAAAGGAAACTGAGGAAATTCTGGTGACATGGGCGACCGCCCAAGTCACTATGGGCGACCGCCCAAGAGGGTCTAATAAGGGTTACACTTTCTGGTGGGTTGGGCGGCCGCTCAAGGCCTATGGGCGACCGCCCAAGGGAGATTTCAGCACTTCGAAATTTCTAACTCCTTTTCACATATTTTCTTTTCCCCATTTATAATCTTTCTTAAAAACACCCAAAAGGATTTTCCAACTTTACAAACCTCATTTAAATCATTAAATCCCCAAATAACATAACCCTAAATCATTTACCCCTTGATTCTCCACCCATTTCACTACCACAATTCAAGTTTAACCTCCTTAATCTAACTTAATCCATTTTCTTGCACTATTGATCATCTTCCTTAAACAACCACATCATTCTATAACATAAACCCATTTCTTAACTACAAGAAGGTTTCCAAAGCATCTAATAACCATTTTAATAATAATAACAACACCAAATTGTTGGAGTATTTTCAAAATAATGTTTTTAATGAGAGAATTCTGGTTGGTGGATGTTTGTGACTGTTGGAGAAGCAGTTAAGGGAAGTTATTGATATGAATTTGAATCTTGATGTGTTTGTTAAAAGGGCTGTTAGAAGATAAATTTTCTGCAGCATTATTAGTTATTGGTGGGGCTGTTAGAAGGCTGTTAAGTTGCAGTTACTAGCAGTTATTTTCTGCAGTCACAAGTCACACTTGTGTCTTCTCTTAACAGTCACCAACACACTATATATTGAACACATCAGGATGTTTTGAAAGATACACAACTTTCTCTTCGACTCTTCTCCATCTCTACTCACAAACAAACTTCTCTTACTTCTTAAACACAAGAGATTGTACTTGGCCAAATACAATCTTCTAATCTTTCTAAGGCTTGTTTGTACACACAAGGAATAGGGGTGTATTCAGTGGTGCAAACTGCATACACCATTCTGTGAAAAACAGAGGCTCCATTGTATCCTAAACATGATTTGCAGAACCTATTTGCACCGGATTAGAGGGCAAATCTTGTCTTAAGGAAAGCGTATTCATTACGTGCCTTGGGAGTAATATTTCAGCAAGTAAGTTGTGCAGAAATTCCAGTGAAATTTGTGCAGAAATTTCAGCAACTATAGTGCAGAATTTCTTGCGTCAAAGTGCAGAACATCCAGTCCAGTTCAGAAGTTTCAGTGCAGAAATCAAATTACAGAAGTCAGGAGTTGAAGTGCAGAAAGTTTAGAGCAATTAGAGCGAGCAGCAATTATTGCAGTCCGTTTCAAGGAGTTGGAGGAACAGATTGCAACAAAACTTTCAAGTCAAAGGTCTAACAATCTTAAGACAAGATTTACATGGCAAAAACTCTGCAAGCACTCACCACTGAGTTCGTCAAACTTGACAAGTTTGATGGAGGAAACTTCCGTCGTTGGCAGAAGAAAGTTCGGTTCTTGCTCCTCTCCCTGTGCGTTGATTATGTTCTCAATATTCCGAAGCCGACTGAGAATGACGAAGAGACACCAGCACAAATTAAACTAGTATAGCTTATACCCCTCAACAAAATGGAATTGCCGAAAGGAAAAATAGAACATTAGAAGAGATGGTTAATTCTATGCTTTATCATTCAGGCCTTAATGATAGTTTTTGGGGTGAGGCTTTCTTAACTGCTTGTTATATTTTAAATAGAGTACCTCATAAGAAACTCAATGTTACTCCCTATGAGTTATGGAAGAAAAGAAAGCCTAATCTAGGATACCTTAAGGTTTGGGGCTGTAGAGCAATTGTAAGGCTACCAGAACCTAAAATAAAGAAACTAGGTGCCAAAGCAGTTGAGTGCATATTCTTGGGATATGCAGAGCATAGCAAGGGATATAGGTTTATGGTTATTGAGCCAAATGACTCAATTGGAATAAATACGGTCATTGAATCTAGGGATGCTATTTTCTATGAAGAGAGATTCAAAACAATTCCTAGACACAATGATGACATTGGAAAGGTGATTGAATCTTCCCAAAAACGTAAACCTATAGACCTGCCAGAAACTGAACCAAGGAGAAGCAAGCGAATAAGAACGGAAAAGTCCTTTGGACCAGATTTTATTATTTATTTGGTGGAAGGTGATAGAAACTCAGAGTGCTTTCAACTCTCTATATCACCAAGTATTGAGGCTGATCCACAAACATTTGAGGAAGCTATGAAATCACAAGATGTTGCCTTTTGGAAAGAAGCCATTAATGATGAAATGGATTCTATAATAGGCAATAATACTTGGGTTCTTGTTGACTTGCCTCCTGGTTCAAAACCAATTGGTTGTAAATGGATCTTCAAAAAGAAAATGAAGGTTGATGGCACCATTGATAAATTTAAAGCTAGATTAGTTGCTAAAGGCTTCACTCAAAAGGGAGGGATAGATTATTTTGATACTTATGCTCCTGTTGCCCGCATTTCTACTATTCGTGTTCTTCTTGCTTTGGCTTCTATTTATGGTTTTACTATTCATCAAATGGATGTAAAAACTGCTTTTCTTAATGGTGTCTTAAATGAAGAAATATATATGGAACAACCTGAAGGCTTCATTTTACCTGGTCATGAAAGGAAAGTATGCAAACTTATAAAATCATTATATGGCCTTAAGCAAGCTCCTAAGCAGTGGCATGAAAAATTTGATGAAATAGTTGTCTCTAATGGTTTTAAAGTTCATGAATCCGACAAATGTGTGTATAGCAAATTTTCTAATCATAAAGGTGTGATTATTTGTTTATATGTTGATGATATGCTTATTTTCGGAATTGATGAAGAAACAATTATAGAAACAAAATTATTTTTGTCATCCAAATTTGATATGAAAGATATGGGGGTTGCCGATGTGATATTAGGAATCAGGATTACTAGAAATGATAATGGGTTGGTACTTTCTCAATCTCATTATATTGAGAAAATATTAAAGAAATTCAACCATTATGAAAGTACTCCTGTAAGTACCCCATATGATTCAAGTATTAAATTATTTAAAAACACCGGGTAGAGCATTAATCGGCTTGAGTATGCCAGGCAATCGGATGTCTAATGTATGCCATGACGAGTACTAGGCCTGACATTGCATTTGCAGTGGGAAGACTTAGTAGATATACTAGTAATCCAAGTCATATACATTGGAATGCTATATATCGTGTCTTTAAATATTTAAAGGGGACAATAAATTATGGCATACATTTTACAGGATTTCCTTCGGTATTGGAAGGATTTACAGATGCTAGTTGGATAAGCGAGAGGGATGATCATACCTCCACAACTGGATGGATATTTACACTTGGTGGGGGTGCCATCTCGTGGGGCTCTAAAAAGCAAACTTGTATAACAGACTCAACGATGGCATCAGAGTTTGTAGCATTGGCTTCATGTAGTAAAGAAGCAGAATGGCTACGAAACTTGCTAATTGAGATGCCTAAATGGCCAAAGCCTATGCCACCGGTATCTATACACTGTGATAGCCAAGCAACTCTAGCTAGAGCATACAGTCAAGTGTATAATGGAAAATCCAGACATATTGGATTAAGACACAGCTATGTGAGACAAGGTTGATCAACGATGGAGTGATAACGATAGACTTTGTGAAGTCTTGCCAAAACTTGGCGAGATCACTTTGACAAAAGGACTTCCCGAGGGAAGTGGTCAAGAAAACCACAAAAGGGATGGGACTCAAGCCCACTAATACAAATCACCAATGATAGAAACTCAACCCAATTCTTGATAAATCAGGTCTATGGGTTCAATGAGCAAAGTATATCATATGTTGTGGTTGAAGTTCTACACTCTTATTCATCCCAAGGTATGTAGAGCTTGGTACCCGTAATAATAAAGGGAAGGATGAGTATAAACTCTTAATAGACTTAATAGTGTTTACGTTACGGGGACACTAAGGTAAGTCTACCTATATGAGTGTCGGAGGTGGTGCCGCCTTCTATGAGCTCAAGGGCTTGGCTCTAGAGCACTCACGAAAAGGATACAGACGCAAGGCCAATCCACGCGTCAGCTTTAATCTTTCCTTATGTTTATTTAAATCTTGTGCGTGACTGTATATCCGTCTAATCATATTGGTAGTTGGTTCAAAGACACGAGTCTACCATTCTACTAGGTTAGCCTTGATATGTTTTCACAGGGTAATGGTTCAAGTTGAGAGACACCATCATCTATGCATAAGGTTGCCAAGCCTTGTTAAGATGATTTTATTTCCTTTTTATTTCGAAAATTGTGGGGGATTGTTGGAGTATTTTCAAAATAATGTTTTTAATGAGAGAATTCTGGTTGGTGGATGTTTGTGACTGTTGGAGAAGCAGTTAAGGGAAGTTATTGATATGAATTTGAATCTTGATGTGTTTGTTAAAAGGGCTGTTAGAAGATAAATTTTCTGCAGCATTATTAGTTATTGGTGGGGGAAATTTGTTAGAAGTACAGTTAAGTTGCAGTTACTAGCAGTTATTTTCTGCAGTCACAAGTCACACTTGTGTCTTCTCTTAACAGTCACCAACACACTATATATTGAACACATCAGGATGTTTTGAAAGATACACAACTTTCTCTTCGACTCTTCTCCATCTCTACTCACAAACAAACTTCTCTTACTTCTTAAACACAAGAGATTGTACTTGGCCAAATACAATCTTCTAATCTTTCTAAGGCTTGTTTGTACACACAAGGAATAGGGGTGTATTCAGTGGTGCAAACTGCATACACCATTCTGTGAAAAACAGAGGCTCCATTGTATCCTAAACACGATTTGCAGAACCTATTTGCACCGGATTAGAGGGCAAATCTTGTCTTAAGGAAAGCGTATTCATTACGTGCCTTGGGAGTAATATTTCAGCAAGTAAGTTGTGCAGAAATTCCAGTGAAATTTGTGCAGAAATTTTAGCAACTATAGTGCAGAATTTCTTGCGTCAAAGTGCAGAACATCCAGTCCAGTTCAGAAGTTTCAGTGCAGAAATCAAATTACAGAAGTCAGGAGTTGAAGTGCAGAAAGTTTAGAGCAATTAGAGCGAGCAGCAATTATTGCAGTCCGTTTCAAGGAGTTGGAGGAACAGATTGCAACAAAACTTTCAAGTCAAAGGTCTAACACAAATAATTCATGAACATTAATTAGAAGAGAAAATCATAATAACCCCATTCAAGTCATTAATATATTACTTCCATTATACCCTCATTCCTTCAACTTAAACCCCCATATCATAACTAAAATCAATTAAATCTTGAATAATCATTTTACTCAAATAACCATATTAAAAATACAATATACTTTTTCTTTTCATAAAACATTCATTAGCACATAAAATGTGCAATATTTAGAAAGAAGTCATAATAACTTACTTTAGAATTTTAGGATGAAATGAGGATCTTCCTAGCTTGATAGATTCCCCTAGTTGCCCCGAACACGAAAGTACGATCGGATTGCCAAATGGAAAAGAATTGGTTGCCCTAGGAATTTGGAAGGAGAAGTTCTTCAAGATGGAGCTTCCATGGAAAATTGTAAGAAGAAAATGGAGGAGAAGAATGAGGAAGATGGAGTATGGAAAGGATGAAAGAAGTATGGGAGGGTATGGGGGGTCTTTGACTAAAGAGGGGAAAGGAGAGGGAATTAGGGGAATGGCCCCCCACTCCATGCTTCCCATAAAAAAAAACTCTTTCACTCATTTTAAAATAATCCTCCCAACCCATCATTTTATTTGTCCATTTTATTATCACTCCACCCTACTACTTTATTTATTTTCAATTATATTAATTTAACCAAATACTTTAACTTACTTTCATTTTATCCCTAGGCTTTAGAATTATCTCCTAACCATTTCAACTTAACATAAATATTAAAGGCATAGAATGAGCACATAAAGTTAACATTAATATTAAAAGCATATAATATTATATTAAAACTAGTGCCTAGGGTTAGGGTCGTTACAGCCCTCGTATCTTCTAAGGAGATATTGATGTAATAGGTTTGCAACGGTTGAATGGAAGTTGCAGAGTCATAATGGGATTCTTGAACCGTCAAAAAACTCCTTCTATTAAACCAAGAACTTGAACCTGGCTGTTATTTATCACAAAGGAAGAGAGAGGAAGTCTGCGAGTACAGTGAGTTTGTATTCCTGCATGTAGGAGTCAGTAAGAAAAACAATTTGTTTTTATGTTTTAATTAAGTATTTTAATAGAGGGAGCGTCTTCTAATACAATTAGAATTTTAGGATGTAATTTGTGATTTTGATATGTCTGTTCGGACATGTTTTGGGTTTTTTGGTTATAATGAACAATTGAATTTTTAAGCGTATCATGTTTGTTGTTAGAAATTTTTTGGAAATGTGTAGCAAGTTGGAGCTACGATTTTGGGATGAAATGAAAAGATGCTCGATTTTTAATTCTTGTATTCGTTTGGTAACATGTTAATGTCACTACCCATGATTCGATTTTAGGTTCATAACCTTAACTAAGGGCAAGAAGGTAACCAACATGTACTTGACACATTGGCCCACCTACACCTTAGCTAAAATATGAAAAACGTGTGTCCCGGGCGAAGGTGTAGATAACCTTAATCTCTTTAGAAAGATGTAAAATCTTTGAACCTTAGAAAGGTGTATTTGACTCAGCATGAAACAACTTGAAGACTGATTGGATAAAGCTGCAGCAACCTGACATATCACCTTGCCATCCTGGGTTATTTTGTAGCCTGGAGTTGAACATGTTGATTACGCTGTCCTGAGTAAGGTTGCCTTGCAAAATGGAAACATATTAGGGGTGGGTGTTAGCTTTAGCTAACACCCCTTCGATGCCTAAGTCACTAAGAGTCTAGGAAATATAAATAAAATTGAAGTGACATAATTGAAATAGAGTGTAGGAATTTATACCTGATTCCCGGAATTGAATAGATAAGCTAAAACTTACATGAAGTACAGCTCGAGGTGGATTGCATTCCAACTTCTTTGAAAGACTTATGCCATCTAAGGTTGATAATCTATATGCCCCTGTTCCTGCTTCTGCATCAACTTGTCCAATTCCATCCTGATGAACTTTATTGCCCTTGTTCTGACTTCCTTCAATTCCTTGCAAGGAGTCATTACCAATTCTTCATAGTAGGGGGAATCCTTCTTGAGTCCCATCTTGAAGGCTTCAGTTGCTGTGGACATGTCCAGGTTGGGGATGTCAACAACTTTCTTGTTGAACCAGCTCAAGTAACCTTTCAAGGTTTCGTCAGGTTGTTGAACCACCTTGAGGTGGGTCATACTGCCTGTGTTGCTTCTCGTTGCGTGGACAACTTGATAGATGATTGATCATTTTGTTGCCCTCAGTTGCTTATGGTGGGTGTTGGTCTCCTGTGATATGTTTGGATCGTGTCCCCCAGAATATCCAGGAACGGTGCTCTAGTGATTCGCCAGGTTGCGTGTAACCTGCTTTCTCTCATCAAAGTCATCCTGGGCATGCATACCATTATTTCTTGTAATTCTTGTGTCTGTCTGATCGCGTTATCTCCCGTGTCATGATTAACAACAGCAAGTTTAAGCATTATAATTAAAAGAGGGTTTAGCACTTCCTGATGATCCTTGCATAGGAAATTTTAAACATTGATAGAGAGGTTGGGATAGCCCCAAGGTTAAAGCATTTCGGTAGACATCTTGAATCCTTTTGCGAATCAAAAAACCATGGGCCCCTCGGTGGGCACCAAACTGTTTCGGCCAAATTTAAGCACTTTGACCTTAAGGATGAGAATAGGGCACCATGGAATATGATTATGTAAATTCAAGATAAAGAGACAAAGGAATTAACGAGGAAAACCCTTGAACAACTTGTTCGCCGGCATAAAACCTCGGAAAGGTGGAATATTATTAATTTGATGGTGGAAGTCAAGTATTGTCAGTGTACATTGAGCATATATGATCATAACCGTGGTGTGTGTTCTTGGTGTAGTGTATGTTTTGTATTGTGGGTGCAAGTGATTATATATGTGTTGCTATTCTAGTTTAAATATTAGGAAAAGTAACAGAAATAATAAATATCCCCAATATTGCTCCTTGATTTTCGGCTAGGAAGTTAATGTAGATTATGATGGTTGTTGAAAGATGATTGACTTGGTCCATAACCGCCCCTAATCTTGCTCCATGTTCTGATAACGGTTCCTAGAAAATAGGCTCAAAGTAACATCCCTGTAGGATGTGAACTCAGGTTTGTACTATCAAGTTGTGTGCTCAACAAGACGATCAGGTTGTACGGTCAGGTTGTACGCTCAAGTTGCACGCTCAGGTTGTACGCTCAAGATGTAACGTCAGGATGGAATGTCAGGATGCTGATTTTTCTACCCCAAACAATGGCTGTTTATGAAGTTTAAACCCTTTGTTGACAAGGTCTTCAAAGATAAGGTTATCCCGTTTCGAATCGTAACTTATTCCCTGAAAAATAGAGAAATACACAATAGGCGATTCAAGGCGTTAGTTCAAGACGTAAATCAAGACGTTACCTCAAAGTGGATGATCGAGATGTAGATCATGCTGAGTGAAATTTTTAGGGTGAAACAATTGCCCCCAAAATATTGAGGCTTTCCATGTTGAATACGGAAAGTTTTAATATTTTGCCAAGTATGCCCTCGTATCTTCTAAGGAGTATTGACGTAATAGGTTTGCAACGGTTGAATGGAAGTTGCAGAGTCATAATGGGATTCTTGAACCGTCAAAAAACTCCTTCTATTAAACCAAGAACTTGAACCTGGATATTATTTACCACAAAGGAAGAGAGAGGAAGTCTGCGAGTACAGTGAGTTTGTATTCCTGCATGTAGGAGTCAGTAAAAAAAACAATTCATTTTTATGTTTTAATTAAGTATTTTAATAGAGGGAGCATCTTCTAATACAATTAGAATTTTAGGATGTAATTTGTGATTTTGATATGTCTGTTTGGTCATGTTTTGGGTATTTTGGTTATAATGAACAATTGAATTTTTAAGCGTATCATGTTTGTTGTTAGAAATTTTTTGGAAATGTGTAGCAAGTTGGAGCTACGATTTTGGGATGAAATGAAAAGATGCTCGATTTTTAATTCTTGTATTCGTTTGGTAACATGTTAATGTCACTACCCATGATTCGATTTTAGGTTCATAACCTTAACTAAGGGCAAGAAGGTAACCAACATGTACTTGACACATTGGCCCACCTACACCTTAGCTAAAATATGAAAAACGTGTGTCCCGGGCGAAGGTGTAGATAACCTTAATCTATTTATAAAGATGTAAAATCTTTGAACCTTAGAAAGGTGTATTTGAGTCAGCATGAAACAACTTGAAGAGTGATCGGATAAAGCTGCAGCAACCTGAAATATCACCTTGCCATCCTGGGTTATTTTGTAGCCTGGAGTTGAACATGTTGATTACGCTGTCTTGAGTAAGGTTGCCTTGCAAAATGGAAACATATTAGGGGTGGGTGTTAGCTTTAGCTAACACCCCTTCGATGCCTAAGTCACTAAGAGTCTAGGAAATATAAATAAAATTGAAGTGACATAATTGAAATAGAGTGTAGGAATTTATACCTGATTCCCGGAATTGAATCGATAAGCTAAAACTTACATGAAGTACAGCTCGAGGTGGATTGCATTCCAACTTCTTTGAAAGACTTATGCCATCTAAGGTTGATAATCTATATGCCCCTGTTCCCGCTTCTTCATTAACTTGTCCAATTCCATCCTGATGAACTTTATTGCCCTTGTTCTGACTTCCTTCAATTCCTTGCAAGGAGTCATTACCAATTCTTCATAGTAGGGGGAATCCTTCTTGAGTCCCATCTTGAAGGCTTCAGTTGCTGTGGACATGTCCAGGTTGGGGATGTCAACAACTTTCTTGTTGAACCAGCTCAAGTAACCTTTCAAGGTTTCGTCAGGTTGTTGAACCACCTTGAGGTGGGTCATACTGCCTGGGTTGCTTCTCGTTGCGTGGACAACTTGATAGATGATTGATCGTTTTGTTGCCCTCAGTTGCTTATGGTGGGTGTTGGTCTCTTGTGATATGTTTGGACCGTGCCCCCGAGATATCCGAGAACGGTGCTCTAATGATTCGCCAGGTTGCGTGTAACCTGCTTTCTCTCATCGAAGTCATCCTGGGCATGCATACCATTATTTCTTGTAATTCTTGTGTCTGTCTGATCGCGTTATCTCCTGTGTCACGATTAACAACAACAAGTTTAAGCATTAGAATTAAAATAGGGTTTAGCACTTCCTGATGATCCTTGCATAGGGATTTTTAAACATTGATAGAGAGGTTGGGATAGCCCCAAGGTTTAAGCATTTCGGTAGACATCTTGAATCCTTTTGCGAATCAAAAAACCATGGGCCGCTCGGTGGGCACCAAACTGTTTCGGCCAAATTTAAGCACTTTGACCTCAAGGATGAGAATAGGGCACCATGGAATATGATTATGTAAATTCAAGATAAAGAGACAAAGGAATTAACGAGGAAAACCCTTGAACAACTTGTTCGCCGGCATAAAACCTCGGAAAGGTGGAATATTATTAATTTGATGGTGGAAGTCGAGTATTGTCAGTGTACATTGAGCATATATGATCCTAACCGTGGTGTGTGTTCTTGGTGTAGTGTATGTTTTGTATTGTGGGTGCAAGTGATTACATATGTGTTGCTATTCTAGTTTAAATATTAGGAAAAGTAACAGAAATAATAAATATCCCCAATATTGCTCCTTAATTTGCGGCTAGGAAGTTAATGGAGATTATGATGGTTGTTGAAAGATGTTTGACTTGGTCCATAACTACCCCTAATCTTGCTCCATGTTCTGATAACAGTTCCTAGAAAATAGGCTCAAAGTAACAGCCCTGCAGGATGTGAACTCAGGTTTGTACTATCAAGTTGTGTGCTCAAGATGAAACGTCAGGTTGTACGCTCAGGTTGTACGGTCAGGTTGTACACTCAAGTTGCACGCTCAGGTTGTACGCTCAAGATGTAACGTCAGGATGGAATGTTAGGATGCTGATTTTTCTACCCCAAACAATGGCCGTTTATGAAGTTTAAACTCTTTGTTGACAAGGTCTTCAAAGATAAGGTTATCCCGTTTCGAATCGTAACTTATTCCTAGAAAAATAGAGAAATACACAATATACGATTCAAGGCGTTAGTACAAGACGTAAATCAAGACGTTACCTCAAAGTGGATGATCAAGAGGTAGATCATGCTGAGTGAAATTTTTAGGGTGAAACAAAAGGCAAAACGGGTATACAATTGAAGTGAACTCTCGCTTATAGTTTAGTAGTACTTGATTTTGAGCATTGTCGATCTTGATTCGTATAGAAGTAGCTTCTTCAGCAGCCATGAATTGTTTGAGTCAACATAAGCCGTAGTTTATGTGCGGTTACATTGAAACGACAAGCGACGATTGGATTAGTTCGGTATATGGGTTTTCCCGACCCCCTAAGCTCTCATCTAGAACAGCAGGAGTGATGGACATCTTGAGACTCACAGTCTGCAGATTGTCGGACTGGAGAATTGCTGCAGGTAATCTTATACAACTAGAATCGGTATATGTCCCATAGCCCTGTGATGTGAAAACACTACCAGAAAAACAGGTTTTAGCAACGGAAATTTCCGTCGCTAAATCCAAATTTTCGTCGCTAAAATTAAACAGCGACGAAAAAATTCCGTCGGCCAGTCCGCCGCTACCCGGCCGACACGGTCTCAAACGGACTCAAATTCCGCCGGTATATTTTGATTTTACCGACGGAATTAATTCCGTCGCTGATTTACTGACATCAGCGACGAAAATTTCCGCCGTTAAATAAATTTAATTTAATTAAATTTTTATTTCAGCGACGGAAATTTTCGTCTCTGTAATAAAAATTTAATTTAATTTTTATTTTCAGCGACGGAAATTTCCGTCGCTGAAATAAAAATTAAATAAATTAAATTAATTTCAGCGGCGGAAATTTCCGTCGCTGGAATAAAAATTAATTTCAGAGGCAGAAATTTCCGCCGCTATATCAATTAATTTTAATTTATTTTTTATTTTCAGCGACGGAAATTTTCGTCGCTGGAATAAAAATTAATTAAATTAAATTAATTTCAGCGACGGAAATTTCCGTCACTGAAATTAATTTATTTTAATTAATTTTTATTCCAGCGACGAAAATTTCCGCCGGTGAAAATAAAAATAAATTAAATTAAAATTAAAATTAATTGACATAGCGGCGGAATATTCCGTCGCTAATTTGATAATTTTTTATTAAAAAAAATTATATATAAATATATATATATATATATATATATATATATATATATATATATATATATATATATATACTCCCTCGTCCGCCGACTTAGGATTTTTTGAAATGGCACGGGGATTAAGGAAAAGGTAAATGTTGTGAGTGTAATTTAAAAATAGGAGAGAGAATGAGTGGAGGGAATAGTAAATTATAATGGTGTTGTGAGTATTAAAATAATGTAGGAGAGAGAATGAGTGGAGAGAATAGTGATTTAAGATTTCCATTTTGGGTCGTCCTAAGTCGGGTGGGACGCCTAAAATGGCAAAAAGTCCTAAGTCGGCCAGGGACGGAGGAGTATATATATATATATATATATATATATATATATATATATATATATATATATATATATATATATATATATATATATATATATATATATATATATATATATATATATATATATTATTTAAGTAGCATTATTATATTTATACTAAAGTTAATGTTTTTTTTAAGCAATAAAATTTTATTTCATTCATTTTAAAAAATCATTACATACATAGAAATAAATAATTTTATACAATGAATAAGAAAATTATAAAATACAAAATACAAATATTTTTTTACCAAAAAAATGAAAAGGATAAAACTCATTTACAATTTATTTTCCCCTTTCCACAAAAAACAAAAAAATAAATAAACAAACAATAATAATAAATAAATAAAAAAAAAACTCTTTCTTCCCCAAATCTCTTCCCCTTCCACGGTTCCACCCCGTCTCCTTCCCCTTCCACGGTTCCACCCCGTCTCCTTCCCCTTCTTTTTTAATCCATGGCTCCCTCATCCCAATTGCCTGAACTAGACGAAGAATGAACCATCCCTCCATCCGAGATGCCACGGCAAGCTGGCCGGAAAATCGAGGGGATTGAAGATTGGTCAGAAATACCTGCCGGAGTTCAATCTCAACACTTAATCAGCTACTTTGCATTCAAACGCATGAATCAGGGAGGAGATCCGGGCCCTGAGCTCGATTCGCTTACGTCGTCACTCTTTGCGGCAATTCTTGCAACTCCGGCGACTTCTGCTTCTTCTCCGTCTCAGAAACCGGCGATGAGGGGGCAGTGGCGGTGGAGGAGGCTGGTGAAGGTAAGGCGACGAAATGGAAGAGGGGTGGTAGAAGGAGAGGGTGAGGCGTGGCGGGGGGGGAGGTGAATAGGAGGGAGACGGTGGGGGGGCTTTGGGTGAGGTGAGAGAAATGGAAGAGAGAGAACTGAGTGTGTGTGTTTTATTGAAAAAGAGAGAGAGAGAGAGAGGGGGGTTTTGTTTTATTGAGAGTGAGAGAGAGAGAGGGAGGTTAATGTTTTTGGAATATGTAGAACCGTTGGATAATGATCTATCTACGGTTGTGAGTAAAGTTTTTATAATCCGCGTGATATAAAAACAACCAATTAGAAGAACTTTTGATTTCAATTTTTGCTAAGAATTTTAGTGGCTTTTCCATTTCCTCTTGGTATTAAAACAAAATATAATATTCTGATTTATAATATCTTTTTTTCTATTATATAAATTAATTATTAATATCAAAAATGGTTAGTAATAATACTTGTTAATAACAATAATAATAATAATTGATAATTATAAAAATAACAATAGTAATTATATGCCTTAAAAATTAATTAATTTTTTTTATTTTATTATTTTATTTATTAGGAAATAATATTTTAGATTTTTTTTATTACTGATATTTATTTACAAAAAGGTATATAAAAAATATAAAATAATATTTAAAACTTTGTTAATTAGTGTTTTTTTTTAGAAAAAGTTATATAAAAAAAGATAGAAAAAATCTAAACAAATGAAAGTATATAGAAGAAAAGTCAAATGGTATACAAATGGTATACGGCTACCTCAAAATCCAAATGGAAATTGAGTTACAAATATGTAAAAAATCTAAACAAATGACATTTAAAGTGTTTTTCATCTCTATGACTTTTCTCAAAATCCAAATGGAAATTGAGTTACAAATATGTGTCATTATTTAGGGTTTTAAGGGTTTTATGTGTCCCGATCATGTGAAAATGGTATATGGCTACCTCGTTTATTTTTTTTTTAATTTTTTTCTACATTATAAATGACAATTAAAGTGTTTTTCATCTTTATGACTTTCCTCAAAATCCAAATGGAAATTGAGTTACAAATATGTGCCATTATTTAGGGTTTTAAGGAATGTGTCCCGATCTTGTGAAAATGGTATACGGCTACCTCATTTATTTATTTTTTTATTTTTTTCTACATTCTAAATGACATTTAAAGTGTTCTTCATATCTATGACTTTCCTCAAAATCCAAATGGAAATTGAGTTACAAATATGTGCCATTATTTAGGGTTTTAAGGGTTTTATGTGTCTCGATCTTGTGAAAATTGTATACGGCTACCTCGTTTATTTATTTATTTTTTTTTTCTACATTCTAAATAACATTTAAAGTGTTTTTCATCTTTATGACTTTCCTCAAAATCCAAATGGAAATTGAGTTACAAATATGTGCCATTATTTAGGGTTTTAAGGAATGTGTCCCGATCTTGTGAAAATGGTATACGGCTACCTCATTTTTTTTTATATTTTTCTCAATTCTAAATGACATTTAAAGTGTTTTTCATCTCTATGACTTTCCTCAAAATCCAAATGAAAATTGAGTTACAAATATGTGCTATTATTTAGGGTTTTAAGGGTTTTATGTGTCTCGATCTTGTGAAAATGGTATACGGCTACCTCGTTTATTTTTTTTAATTTTTTATACATTCTAAATGAAATTTAAAGTATTTTTCATCTTTATGACTTTCCTCTAAATCCAAATGGAAATTGAGTTACAAATATGTGCTATTATTTAGGGTTTTAAGGAATGTGTCCCGATCTTGTGAAAATGGTATACGGCTACCTCGTTTATTTTTTTTTATTTTTTTCTACATTCTAAATGACATTTAAAGTGTTTTTCATCTTTATGACTTTCCTCAAAATCCAAATGAAAATTGAGTTACAAATATGTGCCATTATTTAGGGTTTTAAGGAATGTGTCCCGATCTTGTGAAAATGGTATACGGCTACCTCGTTTTTTTTTTTTTTCTACATTCTAAATGACATTTAAAGTGTTTTTCATCTCTATGACTTTCCTCAAAATCCAAATGGAAATTGAGTTACAAATATGTGCTATTATTTAGGGTTTTAAGGATTTTATGTGTCCCGATCTTGTGAAAATGGTATACGGCTACCTCGTTTATTTTTTTTTTAATTTTTTTCTACATTCTAAATGACATTTAAAGTGTTTTTCATCTTTATGACTTTCCTCAAAATCCAAATGGAAATTGAGTTACAAATATGTGCCATTATTTAGGGTTTTAAGGAATGTGTCCCGATCTTGTGAAAATAGTATACGGCTACCTCATTTATTTTTTTATTTTTTTCTACATTCTAAATGACATATAAAGTGTTTTTCATCTCTATGACTTTCCTCAAAATCCAAATGGAAATTGAGTTACAAATATGTGCCATTATTTAGGGTTTTAAGGGTTTTATGTGTCCCGATCTTGTGAAAATGGTATACGGCTACCTCGTTTATTTTTTTTAATTTTTTTCTACATTCTAAATGACATTTAAAGTGTTTTTCATCTTTATGACTTTCCTCAAAATCCAAATGGAAATTGAGTTACAAATATGTGCCATTATTTAGGGTTTTAAGGAATGTGTCCCGATCTTGTGAAAATGGTATACGGCTACCTAGTTTATTTTTTTTTATTTTTTTCTACATTCTAAATGACATTTAAAGTGTTTTTCATCTCTATGACTTTCCTCAAAATCCAAATGGAAATTGAGTTACAAATATGTGTCATTATTTAGGGTTTTAAGGGTTTTATGTGTCCCGATCTTGTGAAAATGGTATACGACTACCTCGTTTATTTTTTTAAATTTTTTTTCTACATTCTAAATGACATTTAAAGTGTTTTTCATCTTTATGAATTTCCTCAAAATCCAAATGGAAATTGAGTTACAAATATGTGTCATTATTTAGGGTTTTAAAGAATGTGTTCCGATCTTGTGAAAATGGTATACGGCTACCTCGTTTATTTTTTTTATTTTTTTCTACATTCTAAATGACATTTAAAGTGTTTTTCATCTCTATGACTTTACTCAAAATCCAAATGGAAATTGAGTTACAAATATGTGCCATTATTTAGGGTTTTAAGGGTTTTATGTGTCCCGATCTTGTGAAAATGGTATACGGCTAGATCATTTATTTATTTTTTTAATTTTTTTCTACATTCTAAATGAAATTTAAAGTGTTTTTCATCTCTATGACTTTCCTCAAAATCCAAATGGAAATTGAGTTACAAATATGTGCCATTATTTAGGGTTTTAAGGGTTTTATGTGTCCCGATCTTGTGAAAATGGTATACGGCTACCTCGTTTATTTTTTTTAATTTTTTTCTACATTCTAAATGACATTTAAAGTGTTTTTCATCTTTATGACTTTCCTCAAAATCCAAATGGAAATTGAGTTACAAATATGTGCCATTATTTAGGGTTTTAAGGAATGTGTCCCGATCTTGTGAAAATGGTATACGGCTACCTCGTTTTTTTTTTTATTTATTTTTTACATTCTAAATGACATTTAAAGTGTTTTTCATCTCTATGACTTTACTCAAAATCCAAATGGAAATTGAGTTACAAATATGTGCTATTATTTAGGGTTTTATGTGTCCTAATCTTGTGAAAATGGTATACGGCTACCTCGTTTATTTTTTTAATTTTTTTCTACATTCTAAATGAAATTTAAAGTGTTTTTCATCTTTATGACTTTCCTCAAAATCCAAATGGAAATTGAGTTACAAATATGTGCCATTATTTAGGGTTTTAAGGGTTTTATGTGTCCCGATCTTGTGAAAATGGTATACGGCTACCTCGTTTATTTTTTTAAATTTTTTTCTACATTCTAAATGACATTTAAAGTGTTTTTCATCTCTATGACTTTCCTCAAAATCCAAATGGAAATTGAGTTACAAATATGTGCCATTATTTAGGGACGGACTACCCTATATTTATTTTTTAATTTTTTTTAAATTTTTTATTGAATAGAAAATAATATTTTAGCCTTTGTTAATTAGTGTTTTTTTTAGAAAAAGTTATATAAAAAAAGATAGAAAAAAACTAAACAAATGAAAGTATATTGAAGAAAAGTCAAAAGAGGGACAGACTACCAGTATATTTATTTTTTATTTTTTTAAAAAATTTTATTGACTAGAAAATAATATTTTACCCTTTGTTAATTAGCGGGTTTTTTAGAAAAAGTTATAGAAAAAGATAGAAAAAACTAAACAAATGAAAGTATATAGAAGAAAAGTCAAAAGAGGGACGGACTACCCTATATTTATTTTTTAATTTTTTTTAAATTTTTTATTGACAAGAAAATAATATTTTAGCCTTTGTTTATAAGTGGTTTTTTTTAGAAAAAGATATAGAAAAAAAGATAGAAAAAAACTAAACAAATGAAAGAATATAGACGAAAAGTCAAAAGAGGGACGGACTACCCTATATTTAATTTTTATTATTTTTTTTAATTTTTTATTGACTAGAAAATAATATTTTAGCCTTTTTATAATTAGTGGTTTTTTTAGAAAAAGTTATATAAAAAAAGATAGAAAAAAAATTAAACAAATGAAAGTATATAGAAGAAAAGTCAAAAGAGGGTATATTTATTTTTTAATTTTTTAAAATTTTTTATTGACTATAAAATAATATTTTAGCCTTTGTTAATTAGTATTTTTTTAGAAAAAGTTATATAAAAAAAGATAGAAAAAAAACACTAAACAAATGAAAGTATATAGAAGAAAAGTCAAAAGAGGACGGACTACCCTATATTTATTTTTTAATTTTTGTAAAATTTTTTATTGACTAGAAAATAATATTTTAGCCTTTGTTAATTAGTGGTTTTTTTTAGAAAAAGTTATAGAAAAAAAGATAGAAAAAAAATTAAACAAATGAAAGTATATAGAAGAAAAGTCAAAAGAGGGTATATTTATTTTTTAATTTTTTTTAAATTTTTTATTGACTAGAAAATAATATTTTAGCCTTTGTCAACTAGTGGTTTTTTTTTAGAAAAAGTTATAAAAAAAAAGATAGAAAAAAAACTAAACAAATGAAAGTATAAAGAAGAAAAATAAAAAAAAAATCAGCGACGGAATTATTCCGTCGCTGATAATCTAATTTTTTTTAAAAAAATAAATAAATTATCAGCGACGGAATAATTACGTCGCTGATATATAAAGAAAAATAAAAAATAAATAAATTAGATTATCAGCGACGGAATAATTCCGTCGCTGATAATCTAATTTATTTTAAAAAAAAAATTATCAGCGACGGAATAATTCCGTCGCTGATAACTTAAAAAAAAATTAAAAAAAAATTATCAGCGACGGAATAATTCCGTCGCTGATAACTTAAAAAAAATTAATAAATAAATAAATTATCGGACGGAATAATCACAGTCACGATATTTTATTTAGCGACGGAATTAAATTCCGCCGCTGAAATTCCGTCGCTAAAACAAATATTCATCGAATATTCATTTTTAGCGACGAAATTTAATTTCGTTGGTAAATTTGGCGCCAAATTAATTCCGTCGCTAAAGCATAATTTCCGTCGCTAAATAGCGACGAAATTCTTCCGTCGCTGTTGATTTCGTCGCTAAAACACCTGTTTCTGGTAGTGAAAGATTCAAGCATTCTGATTGCTTAATGAATTCAACTCAATCTGGTATAACTATGTAGGAATGTATTGGTTGAAGTTTAGTTAGGAAACCGACCTTTACGTAAACTTTTCAAATTTGAGGAACTACTGGTAATCTCATTTCATCGGTGTCAAAATAGTTCAACGCGTCCATCTCAAGTATCTCCAGGACTCGGCAAATAATTTAACGCATGCATCTTCTTTGCCCATAAACTAACCTGTAATGCCACAGAGTAATGGGAACGAATAGGAGCACAAACGCAAAACAACGTTAGGAAGAAACAACGAAAGTAGCAAATGTTCAACAACAATAATAAAGAGCAAATACCACAGATATAGAGTTAGTCTGAGTAATATCATATGCTTTGATTTGGCTCAGATCCCACACACAACAATTATACACAGAGTATAATTGTTCAGTCCCACCAATAGTTCGTTCCAAGGTAAATTTTCGTCAATGGCCAAGCCTACCAACAAATCCAAACCCGAAACCCCTCTCACAGAGTAATCTCACACGGCTCAAACACACACACCAGTGTATCCCTTCACAGATAACCCAACTCACAGAATCGCACAGAGCAAGGATGAAGAAGAGAGAGTTTGAGAGAAATATAGAGAGATTGCTGAATTGTAACTAGAATGGGAGAAGGGGGACGATATTTATAGGCTTTAATAGATAACGGGTGAAGAGATAAGGATTGACGAATCCTTATCGAGCCAAACGATCAGCAGCAGCACCACCAAAATCGCAGCAAGGGAGGGTGAAGTCAGCTGCTAGCGATGAAACAGGGAGATCGTTATTAAGGCGTAAAATGAAGCCCCTAATTTTGATCAGTCGCTGAAGAGAAGAGAGGGGAGTGGGCTTGGGCTGGGTTTCTTTTGGGCCTTAGTAGGTTGCCCAAGGTTTGGGCCTTCGCTAATTTACAATCTCCACCTTGGAACAAGTATCGGTTAATCACAAGGAACTTACGGACTGAGAGGGGTACATCATAGCCTATCCCGAACTTGTTCCAACACTAAGTAGGAAACAAGAACAGGAAATTTGAAATCACAAAGATAACGGTAAAGGGAAAAACTCACTTTCCAATCACAAAGAAAGGAAACAGGGAAACACTCAGACCATTAGTCATTGGTGTCAAAATTCAAAGTTTTTAAACACGTTTGAAGTTTTAACACAGGCAAGCATTTTGTTCCCATATCGGCGGGGATTATGCGAGTCGGAATTTTTTCAAGTAAGATAAAACATTTTTCAATCCAAGTCATCGCAAGTAATGAAAACGAACATCAATATGCTTAGTCCTATAATGAAAAACGGGGTTTTTGCAAAGTTGAATTCCGGATCGACTATCGAATAAACTACAACTTTATCTTTCAAAAAACCAATTTCAGTAATTAATCCTTTCAACCAAGTCGCTTCTTTAAAAGCTTCAGTTATTACAACATATTCCGACTCGGTAGTAGACAATGCAACAATGGATTGTAATTGAGATTTCCAACTAACACATGAACCACACAAAGTGAACACATACGAAGTAGTAGATTTCCTACTATCTCTATCATTTGAATAGTTAGAATCAACATAACCTTTCGGTTTAACACCTTCATTCCATTTAGAGAATTTCAAGCCATAATTCACGGAATAACGAAGATATCTAAGCGGCCATTTTGATAGCTTCCCGATGGGGCTTACCGGGTTGGACATGTATCTACTCAAGCAGCTTATCGCATAAGCTATATCAGGTCTAGTGCTAACCATAAGATACATTATCGATCCAATTGCATTAGAATAAGGCACATTTTCCATTTTTGCCTATCAAAATCAGTTTGGGGAGACTGATTCTTACGAAGGATAAAATGACTGCTAAAGGCACATTTGCGAGATTTAGCATTCTCCATTCTAAATTTTCTCAAAATCTTTTGCACATAAGAAATGCGATTAAGAGAAATAGTGGAGTTCTTTCTATTTCTCTTAATCGTACAACACGCGTATCAAACTTCTTGTTCCACATTCGGGGATTGTTTCAAGCCATATAAAGATTTTTTCAATAAACATACATAATCGAGATTAATCTTATCAACAAAACCTTGGGACGCATGAAGAAATTTTTTCATCCAAATCACCATGTAAAAACGCCGTTTTCACATCCATTTGTTTTAATTCCCAATTAAATTGAGCAACTAAAGTAAGCATCACCCTTACCGTAGTAAACTTGACAACCGGGGCAAAGATTTATGTGTAATCTACCCCCTCTTTTTTAGTAAACCCTTTAGCAACTAACCGTGCTTTAAATCGAACAGTATCATTCTCAGACTTAACCTTAAACAACCATTTGCAATCAACAAGAGAACATTTTTCAGGTTTAGGGACCAATGTCCATGTTTTGTTAACATGCAAAGAATTCATTTCATCTTTCATAGCATTTAACCACTTAGCAGAATGAAGCGAAATTTAAAGCATCTTTATAAGTTTTCGGTTCATCACAGTTATCAAGAGAATCAAACATATTAAACACAAAAGATGTCATGTGAAAATCATCAAGTCTAGTTGGTCTCCTTACCTCCCGTCTAGGGCGATCCCTAGCTAATTGGTAATCATCTAAATTTTCTATCTCTCTTTGAAAATTTTCTTGTTCATTTTCAAACATGTTCATTTTGTTCAATTTCAACATGCTCATTTTTCATGATCAACTTGCACATTTTCGGTTGGCACATTAGTATCAATCACATAATAGGCGCTCCACCACGAGTGGAGCCGGGGGAGGGGGAACATTTTCAGCGGGTATAGGTTGAGCGGGGAATCAAGCATGGAAATTAGTTTCATTAAAAAAAACATCCCTACTAATTATGAATTTAAAACCATTTTCCTCTCTTTTAACCAAAGTCTATACCGCTTTCACACCCTCAGGGTACCCCAAGAAAACACACCTAGTGTTGTGGCGAGATTTTCCACATGTTGACATCATTGAATATCCTGGCATGGTGACATCCTCGGTTGTTCTGCATGTCGAGATGATATTCCTTTGTAAGTATTGCATAATATTTATTGTGTTTATCCAATATTATTTATATCATATTTCTATGATAAATCAAAGGAGTTAAATCAGGAGATATTTACCGGCCACATGGGACTTTTCCTCTCAACGCTAAAAAGACCAAGTCGAAAGGACGTTGAGGAGGATAAGAAGATGTCATAGAGATTACTAGGGATTTTTGTTAGTTTGAGTTGTGGAAGACTTGGTCTTAAGCGAAGTCCTTGATTTGGTTAAACAACCCGGATCAATGGCAATCTCAGGAGCTTCATGGCAAAGCGGCTAGTGATCTCCATCTTTGGCGATATTTTCTCTCTTGTTTCTAGGGATATTTTTTACCTTTCTTTTTACTATTTAAGGGGTATAAAGAGAGTAACTACACTTCCACACACACGTTAGAAACGCTAAACACGTAAACTCTCTCTTATGCTATCCGATTTGTAATCACTCAACTATCAATAATACATTTTTGGGTTTTAGGTAGAGTTACCTAAAAACCTCCCGAGGTTTTATGCCGTGCGAGATCATTTGACTTTCAAGGGCTTTCCTCGTTGCCTATTGTTGCGTCCTTGATTGTGTTACTTCATTTTAGCATCCGTTTGTTTCATTTAATCAAATTCCAAAAGTCCCTCCTTATTATTAAATCCATACACTTTCATAAGTCAAGATTCGACATTATTGTTTTTTCTACCAAAACAATTTGGCGCCAGCGAGGATACATTTGGTCTATTGATTATTTGGATCATTTCCTAAACGAATTCATCATGTCAACTAACCCGAAGGTTTTCGCCGCGGCAGAGACAATCGTCGTTACTCGCGTCGATGCGAGGGCAAGGCAACCTCGTTGCCGCCACCTCCTCAATCGAAGCCTCGAGATGATGCGGCCCTTCGCCATCTTCCCCAGGCGGGATCTTCTAATGTGAGATGCTTTGACATCAAGTGCCTTGACCATGTTGAATCG